>PVHP010002704.1:0-45593 GCA_004024765.1 Zapus hudsonius
TTAAAGCAGCCTTAATACTCATCTACCACGACTCAGGGAAGTATGCAGAAGAGGGGGCGGAAAGATTGTAAGAGCCGTTGTGGGGGAGACTATCCAGAGGCATGGCACCCTTCAGTATCAACACACTTGGGCCAGGAAGACCGGGCTGATTACTAGGCTATCCAGGGTCCCCTGCCACAAGGACTGATCCAGACGGCCCATGGAGGAGGATATCCAGATGATTGGGGATGGGGAGGGGGGCATTGGGGAATTGGGGATAACAACTCATTGTTTGCCCACTGAATAATGTAACTCATTATGGACAATAAATATATATTTAAGAAAAAAAGAAATATTAGTATTTAAAGGTGCTTGCTTGAAGATGAATCTCAAACACATTATGCTAAGTGAAAAGAACAAAGGAAAGGCTTCAGCATTTCATGAATACCTATGTGTGTGTGTGTGTGAGTGTGTGTGTGTGTGTGTGTGTGTGTGTGTGAGAGTCTGTGTCTGTGTGTGTGTATGACATCCCAATAAAAGGTGAAGCTATCGGGGCCCAAGAACAGATGAGTGCTCATCAGAGATTGGGTGGGGTAGAGAGGCTGGCTTCAAATGGACAGCAATAAGAGGGAGGGATTTGGGGGGAGTGCTGGAATGGTTCTGACTCCTGAGTGTGCTGGGGTTCCATAAGCCTATTTACTAATTATCAGAACTTACCGAAGTCTATACCAAAGGGTAAATTTTACTGTATTACTATAAATAAATATATAGAAATGACACAGAAGATATAAAAGCACCTTGCTACTATGTTGGCATCATGGAGTGGAGACCTGGCTCAGGGAATACAGGGAGGTGATTTGGATCCCCAGAGCCCACAAAGCCCACACAAGGTTTGATGGTAGTATGAGAGTCTGTAATCCCAGCCACACACAGTGAGATGGGAGGTGGAGACAGAATTGTAGGACGTCTGTGGGCCAGCTAGCCTGGCAAACCAAAGATCCTGCCTCACGAGAGGCTGCACTCTGACCTCCACACATGTGCCGTGCACACACACACCAGAATAATAAATAAATAATAGGGATCGTGTATTTGTGCTTATTTGGCTTTTATTTCTCCTTAGATAGGGTCATGCAATGAATCTCAAATTACAATCCTCCTGCCTCAGCCTCCTAAGTACTACAACTACAGGAATGCACCACTGTAATCAGCTTGCCTTTCTCCTTTTAAGCAAGACGGTTATCTGCATATCTGCTCTGATGCATCTAAGGAGGCTGAGGCTTTTTGGACAATCAGACTCAGATCACGTCATTGAACACCACCCACACTCGGGTTCCGACCTGGTAAAGAACCGACTGACAGGCGTGCGCAATGCTGACGATGTGGAGGACTTCAACAGGAACCGCTTAGGAGCTGTTGTGATAATAAATCAGAATTGTGCAATTTTCTCAAAATAGATACTAACCTCAAAACAATCATCTGAAGAAATGAGATCACAAAAAGAGGAAGGCTGAGGAGATTGCAAAATCATCTGAGCAGTCACAGACTTCTCAAAAAGATAGTCTTAAATGTGAAAGGTGGGTTTTAGTGTATTTATCTGCCTGTGGGTTACCAATTAAGAAATGTCACTAGGACAAATAGATTTCTAACCTTTTTGTTTATCTAACCTTTTGCAAACCTAAAGTAAACAACATTATTAAGTTCTAGTGGTCGTTCCTCATTGACAGAGACAGTATCTGTAATTCTCAAGAAAGTGGGCTTGGGAGTTAGATAACCTTGGCTTTTATCTGACACCTACTAGCAGATCTGTAACCCTGGGCAAGTTGTTCAACCCATCAAATACAGATTCTGTATCTACATTATGGAATTACATAATTCAGAAGAGAATTGCATAACTCTGTTATGTAGCTAATCACACAAATTGCATAACACAATATTTGCTATGGTTTATAGTGGTTTTTCTGACATATCATAAGCCCCATCCAAAGCCATCTTGTAAGAGAGGAAAACAAAGATGGAGGACTCACACTGATTCAAGGTGTGTACCACCACACCCAGCTAAGAAGCTTTTTGGGTGTGGTGCAAGGACAGAGGCTATCTGTATGCAAAGAATACAGTTGAATCTCTACCAGATGCAATATTCAAAATCAGATCACCTGGGCCAGGTGTGGTAGTTCGGGACAGTAACACCAGCAGATGGCTGCCTAATGCAGGAGCATCATGAGCTTGAGACCAGTCTGGGCTGCTACAGCGTGAAGCCTTTTCTCAACACACACACACACACACACACACACACACACACACACACACACACACACACACACACACACACACACATTTACACACAGGCAACAATGCATATAGAAGAGCTAAAACCACAAATACTTGAATCATAGGGGTAAATCTTTATGTCTTACCTATGGCAATAGATTCTCAGATACAAAAGTAAAAGCACGAGCAGAAAAATGAAAATAGATGAGTTGAACTTTAACAAAACCAAAAATTCAAATGGGATTACTTTAAAAATGAAAAAACAGCCTACAGATTGGGAGACAATATTTTCATATATATTCCTGATTAGGGTATAGTATCCAGAATATATAAAAAGAACTCTAACAACTCAATAACAAAAAGCCATGTCAATCCCTAAGTGGGCAGAAGACTTGAATAGACATTTCTCCAAAGATAAACCACAAAGTTCAAATAAACACATAAAAGTTCCTTAACATTGCTAGTCATTCAAGAAAATTTAAATCAAGCTCCCAATGAGAGAGGGCTGGAGACCGATGGCTCAGGGGTTAAGGTGTGTGCTTGCAAAGCCTACCGGCCCAGGTTGAATTCCCCAGCACCCACATAAAGTCAAAGGACACAAGCATCTGTGGTCTGAATGCTTGCACAATGGGAGGGGAGCCAAGAGAATCCCAAGCGAAGCCCCAGGGGCAGCTAGTGCCTCTGGAGGTTCCTCTGCAGCAGTCCAAGCCTCGGTCTCAAAAGAAGGTGGAGCACAGACACCTTGAATTGTCCTCTGACCTCCACATGCACACCGTGACACATGCACCCACCCGTGCACACAAAGTAAAAACATTTTAAAAATCATAATCAAAATGAGATACCACTTCACACTCACGAGGCTGACTCTACTCTTAGAAAGTGGACACTGTATCGGTGAAGATGGAGAAATTGAAAACCTTGTACATTGCTGATGAGAATGTAAAATAATGAAGCTACATGGAAAACAATTGGGAAATGACTCAAAAGATGAATACAGATTGGAGAAATGGCTCAGCAATTAAGGCACTTGCCTGCAAAGCCTAGCAACCTGGGTTCGATTCCCCAGTACCCATTGTAAAGCCACAAAGTAGGGCATGTAGCCCAGTGTGATGGTGCTTGCCTATTGTCCCAGCTCTTGGGAGGCAGAGGCAGGAGGATCACCGTGAGTTCGAGGCCACCCTGATACTGCATAGTGAATTTCAGGTCAGCCTGGGCTCTAGCCTCTCCAGGAATACCCTACCTTGAAAAAAAAAAGAAAAGAAAAGAAGATCTGGAGAGATTGCTCAGTGGTTAAAGTTTTTGCCTGCAAAGCAGAAGGACCTGAGTTTGATTCCCCAGTACCCATGTAAAGGCAGATGCACAAGGTGGCACATGTTTCTGGAGTTCATCGGCAGTGGTTGGAGGCTCTGGTGCACCCATTCTCTCTGCTTGCCTCTCTCTCTCTCTCTATCTATTTATCTATCTATCTATCTCACTTGCTTGCTCACACACACACTTTCTCTCTCAAATAAATAAAATAAAATAATATAAAATAATTTTTAAAAAAAAAATATAAAAGGGCCAGAAATAGCGACTTAGAGGTTAAAGTGCTTGCCTGCAGAGCCTAAAAACTGAGTTCTGACAGGGAGCCCTTAACTGGAATTTAGGATTCAGGATGAAATGCACCAGGAACCAGAATCTTAGGCCCCCAAAGAGAGATGCACTATACGAGTGATTTACAAAGAGCTATTAGCAACAGAATCTAGGCAATTCAGAAATGTGTACCTAAGTTAACCTATACTGATCTCACTCTCTGATGGAAATTCTGTTTGTATTTTTCAGAATGCAGAGAGAGAGGGAGCTATGGATCCTCCAACCCTACCAATGATACGCAGGCCCATAGGTGACACCCGAGCAAGAGATGAGCCACATCAGACCTACGGTGGAGGATCCACATGGAACCCCGCAGAGTGGTGGGATAAGCAAGAGACCCATAACCACAGCCAGTCAGCCAACACAGGATAACCAATGGTTTTCAACACAACCTAAAGCAGAAGTACAGAGACCCCTAAGACCTCAACAATAAAGCAGCCTTAATACTCACCCACCAGGACTCAGGGATCTGAGTGGAAGAGGGGGCGGAAAGATTGTAAGAGCCATGGTGGAGGAGAATTCCCAGAAACATTGAGCCCCTCAGTAACAACATACAAAGTGGGGTGGAACCGGTCTGACTCCTAGGCTATCCATAACCTCTTACCCCATGGACTGATCCAGACTGCCCACAGAGAAGGATATCCAGCCGATTGGGGATAGGGAAGAGGGAAATTGGGGAGATGGGGATACCAACTCATTATTGGCTCATTCAATGTATCTAATTATGGACAATAAAGGGGAAAAAAGTAAAAAAATAAATAAAAAGGTAGGGGGCCTGGAGAGATGGAAAAATAAATAAATAAATAAATAAATAAATAAATAAATAAATAAATAAATAAATATTTTTAAATAATTTAAAGATAAGTCTCAAAAATTTAAAGTGCCATACATATAAACACAGGAGGGGGGAGCTAAAGTAAAAGTTCTTTCTGTGTTCTGAGGCGTCTCAGAATAAGACATGAATGATGCCTTTTGAAAAAAACCAGTGTCTGGTTAGAAAATGTGAACAATGTCATTTGTAAGTATCCTGGTACCATTTTATATTTACATAGTATGTAAGACAGCATCAGAGGGCTGGGGGTATAATCCAGTAACAGATTGCTTGCAACCCTGGATTTGAGCCCCAGCAGCCACCATCTCTCTCACAAACACACACACACACACACACACACACACACACACACACACACACACACACACGACTCTGAAGATATTTACAATGGGCTATAATACAAGAGTAAGGATGAGCAAATAACATCACACAATAACAACAGTGAGTTTTGCTAACAAAAAATTAAAGAAATGGTAGATAAAATATTGTGTAATACCATCTGTATAAAGTTAAGAACTAGCAAAGGAGCAAAGGAGCCCACACTATTTGAAATCAGGATATCACTGTGCTTTGGGATGGGGGGTGGTAACTTGGAGGGGCCACAAAGGAGGCCTTGCTTCCAAGGACCTGGTAATGTTCTCTTTTATGACATGGATGCCAACTACAGGGCATGTTAATTTTGTGAGCTGTACACCTATGATTTGTGTTTTTGGTATGTTATACTTTAAGTGAAATTTTCTTTAACAATAAACCAGGTGAGGTGCTGGGCACTTGGGAAGCAGAGAAGCACCAGGTTAGAAAGTCCGAGCCAGAGGCTGGGGAAGTGCCTCACTGGTTAAAGGAGCTTTTGCTTGCAAAGCATGGGCCAGGTTGGATCCCTACTTCCCATTTAAAACCAAACACAAAAAGTGGTACAATATGAGCTGGTCCTTTTCAGAGGCAAGAGACGGCACACCCCTCCCCATACACATACGTGCTGACAAATAAAAACAGCTCTTCCAGGTAAGTTTTCATACTTTAAAAAAATTTTTTATTTATTTGAGAGGGAGAGAGGATACAAAAAGTGAGTGTGGGCACACCAGGAACTCCTCCACTATAAATAAGCTTCAGATGCATGTGCCACTTTGTGCATCCGGCTTTACTTGGGTACTAGGGAATCGAATCCAAGCTGTCAGGCTTTTCAGACAAGTGCTTTTAACAGCTGAGCCATCTCTTCAGCCCCAAAACATGTTTTTAAAAAGAAAACAGGAGGCTAGCCTGGACTCCAGAGATTATAGCTGTTCAATTCACAATAGCTAAGAATTTGAATCAATCCAGATGCCCATCACTGGACAAGTGAATATCAACGTTCTGGTACATAAACACAATGGAATTCTACTCAGCAGTAAGAAAAAAAATGATATAATGGCCATTTGAAGGAAAATGGATGCACCTGGAACAGATCATACTCAGCAAATTCACATAAGAACAGAAAAACAAATGCCACATATTCTCCATCATCTGTGGTTCCTAATCAGGATTAGTTTGAACTGCAAGCAAACCTGACATGCAACTCAAGAGACAGATAATAGGGATGGAAGAGTTTGAGGGGAGGGAATGGGAGGACAGGAGGAGATACACACAATAAAAGTGGGGGCTGGAGTGATGGCTCAGTGGTTAAGGCACTTGCCTGCAAAGCCTAACAACCCAAGTTTGATTCCCTAGTACCCATGTAAGCCAGATGCTCAAAGGGGCGCATGCATCTGGAGTTTGTTTGCAGTGGCTAGAGATCCTGGCATGCCCATTCTCTCTGTCTCTTTTCTATCTCTTTCTGCTTTCAAATAAATAAATAAATTTTTAAGTGTGGCTGGAGGAGGGTAAGGCACTTGCCTGCAGAACCTAAAGACTAGAGTTTGATTCCCCAGTATCTACATAAAGCCAGATGCATAAAGTAGCATCTGGAGTTCATTTACAGTGGCTGGTGGTGCTGGTGCACCCATTCTCTCTCTCTCTCTCTCTCTCTCTCTCTCTCTCTCTCTCTCTCTCTCTCTCTCTGCATGCAAATAAATAAGTAAATTGTTTTAAAAATTAAATTAAAAATGAATTCCCTGGAGAGTAGGATAAAAGATATTACCCTCCAAAGGAATATGGAGGAATTGTCTGATAAGAAGCACCCTGAAGAGGGTGGGATGAAGCCTCACCCTAATCCAACTGGTGCTGGTTGTAACCCTCAGTACCAGAAATCGGTTGCTAGCCACACTGGGCTGTTGACCTGAGAAACCTACGAGGTCCCCAAATCAAGACAGGCTTCTGTCAAAGCACTTGATTACCTGCCCAGGGTAAAGGATAAGACCCTATTGCTGAAGTCATCACAGGCTGCCAACACACATCTCCAGGCCTGACTGGAATCTGGATGGAAGCCAGTTCCTAGATGGTTAGACCACATAGTGCTGGAATCCCCTACATGAGATGTCAGGAGAAATAGACCAGCAAGTTGGGAGCAAGCAGGGGACCCTGCTATATGACAGCAACCAGCATGACAAGATATACACACCTCTGCCATAATGGCACTCAACCTAGGTGGGTAATTAAGTGCTTTCTGATTGGCTAGGCAATCTGTTCAGGGTCAAGGAACCAATATCTGGAACTGGGATCCAAGCCAAATTCCTATGGAGACCAAGAATCTGGACTCCAAGGGGAAGCCCCCATTAACAACGGGCCTAAAGAGAGGCTACACCCTTTATAATCTCCCCAAATTAACAAGGCTTTTCCCATTCAGCCTATGCCGATCTCACTCTCCCCTGGAGAATCTGTTTTTAGTTTTCAGAAGGCAGCGAGAACTGTGGACGATCGAATTCTACCAACAAGACCTGAAATGCTAGCTGACTCCCCGGCAGGAGATGAACCACCTCTAACACCTCACTAGGGCCCAGGGGACACCACAGAGGGAGTGGAGAGATGAGCAAGACAGCTGCTTCCACAGCGAGCCGACAACCTGAGTCAGGATGAGAGAGACACTGAGGATACTCAAAATACTCCAAAATTGAAATCTAGAAGATGCCAAGAGCTCAACACTAAAGTAGACTTCAAACTTACCCACCATGGCTCAGGGAGCTTTGCAGAAGCGGCGATGGAAAGATTGTAAGAGCCATGGTGGGGGGATTTCTAGATGCATCCCCCCACCCAGTGACTGACCGCTGCTCCAACAGCACATAGTCCTCACCTCAATCCCATGGAGCAGACCAGCAATCCCACTGAGGAGGGCTCTCAAGGAAACGGGGAATGAGGGCAGGGATGGAGGGCAACGGTACCAGCACATGACTTGTTCATACAAAGATTTTACTGAAAAAAACAGCCTGTTCTGAAAAACCAAGGGCCGGGTTTGCTGCAGAGTGGTTAGAGTGCTTTCACAGCTCTGGTTAATGCCCAGCACATACAGTCAATAGCTGACTGTGGTAGCTTACATCAGTAGGCAAATGCTAAAGAGAGCGAGACAGGAAGATTGCAGGTTCAAGACCAGCCAGGAGTACATCTTTTTTTATATATATAATATTTTATTTATTCATTTTCTTTCTTTTTTTAAAAAAATATTTTATTTATTCATTTTCAAGCAGAGAGAGAGGGAGAGAGAGAGAGAGAGAGAGTACCAGGGCCACTACTTTGTGGGTCTGGTTTATATGGGTCCTGGGGAATTGAACCCAGGGCCTTAGGCACTAGAGGCAAGTGCCTTAACCACTGAGCCATCTCTCCAACCCTATTTATTCATTTTCAAGCAGAGACATACAGAGAGAGAGAGAGAGAGAACACCAGGGCCACCACCTTGTGGGTCTGGCCTATGTGGGACCTGGGGAATTGAACCCGGGGCCTTAGGCACTGGAGGCAAGTGCCTTAACCGCTGAGCCATCTCTCCAGCCCCCAGGAGTACATCTTTGCAAAGTGTGGTGACACATACCTATAACTCTAGCCCTTGGAGGTGGGGGCAGGAGGATCAGGAGTTCAAAGTCATTCTTGGCTACATAAATAATTATAGACTAGCCAAAGGCTACATGAGACTGTCTCAAAAAAAAAATAAGTAGAATAGAGCCGGGCGTGGTGGTGCACACCTTTGATCCCAGCACTAGGGAGGCAGAGGTAGGAGAATCGCTGTGAGTTCGAGGCCAGCCTGAGACTCCAGTGAATCCCAGGTCAGCCTGAGCTAGAGTGAGACCTTACCTTGGGGAAAAAAAAATTCTCCAGTTGTGGTGGCCGGTAGGATATTGCTGAAGAGGCGGAGGCAGGAGGATCAGGAGTTTGAGGCCAGCCTGGGCTACACATTAAAAAAAATAGAGAGACTGGGGAAATGATGGTTAAAGGCACTTGTTTGCAAAGCCTGCCTGTCTGGGTTGACCTGTGCTCTGCCAGCTCAGGCTGACCCAGGTTCTATTACTCCCCAGAACCCACACAAAGCCAAGTGCACAAAGTTGCACATGCATCTGAAGTTCATTCACAATGGCAAGAAGCCCTGGCACAGTGACTCATTCTCTCTCTCTCTCTCTCTCTCTCTCTCTCTCTCTCTCTCTCTCTCTCTCTCTCGTAAATTCCAATTAAAAACAAACAGAGGGCACACACACTCTCTTGTGGCTATTGTCCATCCGATGTTGACCAAGAGGTGATGTCCAGCCTCTGCTCCTTCCATGCCATCGTGGAGCTTCCTCTGGAACCAGTATGCAGATGTCCCTTTGGCTGATCCAGGAATGCACCAGGTGGACATCACATTAAGAAGGGGTCAAAATTTAGGTGCCTGTGATCCAGGAGGGACAAGTGATCCATACGTGAAGTTTAAAATTGGAAGAAAAGTGTTTAGAAGTAAAACAATACATGAGAACCTCAATCCCATGTGGGAGGAAAAGGACTGCATTCTTGATGGTGGGGAGCCATTGTCTAGGAAGGGATTTGACTGTGATTTTGGACTCCAGGATGACTTTATGGCTTTGGCCCTTCTGGAGCTCACACAATCGGAGATAAACAGGCCCTGCAGTTATGACCCCAACTCTGAAAGGTACCCATTGTCCAGACCATGACCTGGGAATCTTTTTATTCTCAGTCATGCTAACTCCTAAGGAGAAGCCAGGGATGTGCAGAGTTCAATCTGCAGCTTTCTCATTGGAGAATTTGTGAACTAAAAACAACGCTAATGAGAAAGAGTTGGAAAAGATGAAGTAAGGGTCTAGAAAACTACTCTGCTCCAGGAATGAAATTGATGAGCTGGCACAGGAACAACCCCTGACTGAAGAAATATCAACAAAACTCACTGGTTTTATCTACAGAAAATCCCTTTCTCATTGTAACTTAGAACACATAATGGGAATAATCCTCCCTCAGGGCCTCGTCTCCTTTCAAGAGATGCATCTCTTCGGTGAGAGGAGCTCATGGCTCCAGTAGCGCTAACCCCTGGCTTTCCATATAACTTGTAACATCTATCAGTTAGGAACCAACTTTTAATGTGCTTTGTGATGGCACCACTCCTGGACATAGTTATGCATCAAGATGAAACTAAACTTTGATATGTCTTAAAATAAATAAAACAGATTTTATCTGTAAAGAAACAACGTATTTGCTTGAATTTCTATTTAAAGTGTCAGTATTGCTTTTTAACAGCAAATAGATTTTTAGACCCTGGGACACTGACAAGTCTTTCTTCTTCCATTCTGACTGAATCATCCTCTTACTTAAGTTTTTCTTCATCATTTGTTTTACTGTGAATTAATAAAATACTTACATTAATTTTTTAATGTTTATAATCTATGAAATAAGTGCCTCTTATATATACTTCTCTAATTCTTACAGTGCTAATCACCAAGACATACCCTAAATAATCAGGGCCCTCCCAAAATCACTTATTGAGAAAAGTTGCTGAATATTTCTGAGTGTTCAATGTGTTTTTACTACATAAAATAAAGTTTAAAATAGTTTCAGAAATGTTTGCACTGTTCTTATTTGTATTACCTATGTTGTAATTATACTTTACAATTACCATTATATTAAAGATTTCAGAGCCCGGTTTGAGATGTATACGCCTTTAATTCCAGCCCTTGGGAGGCAGAGGTAGGAAGATCAACATGAGTTCAAGGCCAGCCTGAGACTATATAGTGGATTCCAGGTCAGCCTGGGCTAGAGCAAAAACCTCAGGAAAACATGAGAAAATAAAAAATAAATAAATAAAATATTTTATATAGATTTTAAATAAAAAAGCAAATAGATAAGTAAATGAATATATTTTATTTATTTTAAAAGTGCTGAAGTGTCTTATTTAAAAGAGTGAAACCCTACCTTGAAAAAGCAAAAAAAAAAAAAAAAATTCTTAATTTGAGCTGGGCTGTAGGTTGGTTGGTAGAATGACTGCCTATCTGCACGAGCCCCAGGTTCCATCCCAGCAGGGCTTAAACCAGATGTGGTTCATGCCTGGAATCTCAGCACTCAGGAGGCGGAGGCAAAAGGATCAGAGTTTAAGGTCATCCTTGGCTGCATAGCAAGTTCCACATCAGCCTGAGATACCAGGCCCTGTTTAAAACAAAACAAGATAACAAAAATACATAATTTGGGACTGGAGGAATGACTTAGTGGTTAGGGCACTTGCCTGCAAAGCTTAAGGACCCAGGTTCGATTCCCCAGTACCCATGTAAAGCCAGATGCACAAGGTAATACATGTTTGCAATGGCTAGAGGTCCTGACAAACCCATTCTCTCTCTGCTTGCAAATAAATACATGATAGATAGATAGATAGATAGATAGATAGATAGATAGTTAAAATTTAAAAATTGAGAAATATTTTTAAAAGCATAATTTGTAAATATGTTTTTTGTTTGTTTGGGTTTTTGTTGTTGTTGTTATTGTTTGTTTGTTTTTTCCTTTGGTTTTTCTAGGTAGGGTTTAGCTCTAGCTCAGGCTGACTTGGAATTTACTATGTAGTCTCAGGGTGATCTTTCTACCTCTGCCTCCCAAGTACTAGGATTAAAGGTGTGAGCCACTATGCCCAACCTGTAAATATGGTCTTTAAATTAAAAAAAAAAAAGCTTTTGAAAAATAAAGCACCATGCAACGGTAAATATATTAGTAGCTCATGTTCAGACAGGATGGATAATACCGAATAATGCATACCAAAAATTATAGGCTTAAACTCCCTGGTCACATTAACACTGTGTGTTTCTTAATGCCTGAAATAACATCTAAACAAAGGGCAGCTGCTTCAGGCAAATGGCATTTGGGTGATTTTAAAGACCTTAACGAGATCAGGTAATTGCTCAGTGAAGCTAAAATTTTACCTTCAATTAACTAAACATCATACATCATCATAACTACCTTCCACCTACGTACCATCAAGTCAACATACGGGAGACAGGTGTCTAAGAAACCACTTCCTCTGGACATCTGAACCCATACTCAGGGGACATTTTTTAAACATTCATTGAATACGTCTGGTCTAATTTACAATTAATGGAAAGTGTACCAAAATGCAGATTCCATAAGCAGCTAAGGAAAGCTTAAACCCTAGACCAGCACATGAAGTGAATACACTTTATGTTCTTTGTAATTCATGAAATTCTCTCAGAAATTGTTTAAAAAAACCATTTGAGCTTCCTACTTCTACTTGCTAAATGATCATATTGATAAAAATAGAAGTAATAACAGGCTACCCCCAACAGCATCATTTTTAAGTAAACTGTTATATTTTCAATAAAACTCCTGGTTGAAATTGAGAAGTGTGAATTGGATATTGAATGAAATTGTCAGATCTAAAAGGAAAGATGGCCAATAAAAACCATAGAAAGAGCTGGGTGTGGTGACACACGCCTTTAATCCCAGCACTTGGGAGGCAGAGGTAGGAGGATTGCTGTGAGTTCAAGGCCTGAGACTACATAGTGAATTCCAGGTCAGCCTGGAGTAGAGCCAGACCCTACCTCGAAAAACAAAAACAAAACAAACAAACAAGAAAAAACCATAGAAACAAGCCGGGCGTGGTAGCACACTTCTTTAATCCCAGCATTTGGGAGGCAGAGGTAGGAGTATTGCCTGAGTTCAAGGCCACCCCAAGACTACATAGTGAATTCCAGGTCATCCTGGGCTAGAGTGAGACCCTACCTTGAAACCCCCCCCCAAAAAAAATAGAAGCATCTCCTCTTAACATACATGCCCATAAAAGGTGCGGGGGGGGGGGAGGGAGGAGGCACCCCTTGGTGCTTGTTTAGGCTTCGCCAGACCTAAATGTGTTCCCTTCCCACCATGACACACTCTCTCTCTCCAGCATTAACAAGTGCCCCTGCCCACCTCACCTTCTGCGGTACCTAGGAGAGTGCCTATTTCCTTGTGGCCAAGAAATGCAAATGAAATGAGGGTACAGGGTTTGGGAAGATAGAAAATGTCTCTCTTCTCTTTTGGGGAAGGCTCTCAGCTTTCACTTTCATTCTGTTGTAGAATATTTATTAATAGCTGATTGCATGCATGCTGACAGCGTTGGTTACTGGCCACATGATGGATTACACTAGACAAATATATTAAACAGGTTACATAATGGGGACACCAAAGAACATGGACCAGAGGTAGACATATTTTAGTGATTTGAAAGATATAATATGGATTTCAATGGAAATTAAGGCATCCACAAAGTGAAGTCATGCCATTTGTTGAAAAATGAGCACAATTGAAATCATTGTGTTAAGTGAAATAGGCTAGGCTCAGCAAGAAAAATACCAGTTTTTTCTTGGATGCTGAACCTAGATTGAAAATTATACAAACTGGGCGTGGTGGCGCATGCCTTTAATCCCAGCACTGGGAGGCCGAGGTAGGAGGATCACTGAGTCTGAGGCTAGCCTGAGACTACAGAGTGAATTCCAGGTTAGCCTGGGCTAGAGCAAGACCCTACCTTGAAAAAAAAATGTCATGATGAAACCCACTACTTTGTATGCTAACCTTAATACTAATTTTTTTAAATAGAGAGAGAGAGAGAGAGAGAGAGAGAGAGAGAGAGAGAAAGACTGGAGAGATGGCCCAGTGATTAAGAGTGCTTCATATGCACCCTCAGGGCCTGAAGGGGCCCCGAGACCACCCGAGTACAAGTCTCAGCACCCACCTAAGCAGCTGGGCGTGACCACACATGTCTGTGAGGAACCGAGAAAGCAGCAAGCTGCACCATGAGTGAGGGGAACACATGGATGAGCCATGAAGGGGGACATGTGGCCATCACACACAAGCACCCAAGCACCAGGCAGTGCATCTGCTCATGTATATGCACACACCACACACATACATCATGCATACTAAACACGTGTACACACAAAAAGAAAAGGAAAACAGCATGCGTTCTATTATGCTCATTTTCTGCAGAAAACAAGAGGGAAAAGGTGTTCCTTTGGCTTAGTTCCCCGAACAGTAATGTGCTACATCCACAAAACGTCCCATTGCCATATTTTAATGCTAGACTTGCATTAAGGTAAAAGATTAAATAAGATGAGCCCAAGAAAGCCCCTCTGTGATTTTCTTATAGTTAGACCTGTCTTAGCTGGTGTGATCCAGTAATCCCAGGGCTCACTAAGGTTCCCGGGTTGGCCTAGAACTCATTCTCTACCTTAGGAAGGCCTGAATTTGCAATCCTCTTGCCTCACCCCCCCAGAAAAATATGTGTGTGTGTGTGTGTGTGTGTGTGTGTGTGTGTGTGTGTGTGTGTGTGTGTGTGTTTTGAGGTAGGATCTCACTCTACCCAGGTTGACCTGAAATTCACTATGTAGTCTCAGGATGGCCTGGAATGCACATAGATCCTCAGAACATATATTGTATTGTGAGAAGTGATTTTAAATAGGAGGGCTAAGGCAGGTGGTCTGGACAGCCATGAGGTTGTTCCGGGAAGAGAGTTCCAGGTAGAGGAACTCCAACGCATAAAGAATCCAAGCCTGGAATCCACAGCTTATTCCCAGCTCTGAAGTCCAGAGCCTTTGAGGAATCCAGTCACATTTGCCCTGTCCTCTTCACCCTTAGGCTGGAACCTCTGGTTTTCTTCATGCCCACCCTCCCTGCAGCACTGCCCCCAATGCCACCAAGTGCCTGGACCCTAGAGATTCTTGTTTCATTTCTCTTCTAGTGATGTCATTGTATTGCTTCTCTTGGTTCCTCAAAAAGCTAATGACCCATCCCTGATTCCAACCACATCTTCAAACAGGATTCTCATCTCAGCTGAAGTTGAACATTTATACAAATTTCAAGAAGAGGTGAGGAGTGGGGCATGGTGCCTCACGTCTATAATCCCACCACTCGGGAGGCTGAGGTAGTAGGATCTCCGGGGGTTCAAGGTCATCCTGGGCTACAGAGTGAAGGTCAGCTTAGACTAGAGTGGGGCTTTGCCTCAAAGCAAACAAAAACATTGAACCTAATACTTATGTCTAAAGAATTAAGATTATCCATTTTCATTGTTAATGGGGGGAATACACTGCAAGGGGATAAGGCATCCGCGTAGGGGGATGAATAAAAAGAAAAAAGAAAGCGTGAGAAAGATAGAAGGGCATCATTAAACTGTAAAAAGTATAAACAAGGTTGAGACAAACTCGATAGGCATCTCTTCCTGCAAGTATTTATGAATACAGGGAGAGGACCTTCTATTGTTAACCTGTTTCCTTGCCTGTTCATCTTAAGGAGCAGTGAGGAGGTTTTGTTGGTTCGTTTAAAATTTAAGATCTTTCAGTAATATCCATCTCCCCTTCCCTAATTTATGGTCAGAAAATAATTATTAAATAAACTATTGATAGTGGGAAGCGGCTCTCGCAGGCTTTCATCTGGAGACTGGCCTGAAAGTAGCAATAACCAACTCTGCCTTAGACATTATGTTTTTAAACTCCAGCTAGGCAGGAAAGTGATCCGCAGCCTCGCCAGCCTCGCGGTGACCACCGGATGCTCCAGAGCCCAGATCCTCTGCAGACAGGAAATCCAGCTCCAAGGTCTGGAGAGATCTGTGTGCTTCAGACTTCTGGCGAGGCTTCCCGCCGCCCTGCGCACACAGCCGGCCTCAGAGCCAGGTACCTGGGCCTCCTCCCAGGTGACAGATGAGGTCCCAGCTGCTCCAGGGTGCCTTCCTCCCACCCCTGCTCAGAGCCGGGTTCCCAAGGCCACTGGAGGGAAGCTACTGTTCTGTGGGCCTAGGAGCTGAATGCCTGGTGCCTGGGAAGAATCAGCAAGTGCCTCTCACTTGGATTTAAAGACACACACACACACACACACACACACACACACACACACACACACACACACACACAGTATCAAGGAACAAAATTAGAGCCTGAGCGTGTCCAACTGGGGTTCCATAAAACCCAATAGGACGAAAAGTAAATGGTACAATGTGTGATTATTTGGGCCGAAAAACAAACTCCTGACCGTTTGGAAGCATCTTGGGTGACTGGGTTTCATATTCTGTCCCAGGTTGTGGGTAGTCACATAAGTAACACCTCCAGTCAGTTTTACAGGACCATTAATTGGTGGGTTTTAAAGAGAAACCAGAAGGTGACTTTTGTGTTGATGCTATCTTCCAGCATAACTAGAATGGGCATTATTGTGCCTTCCCAAGTACATGTCCTTCCACCTGACCCCTCCAAACACAAATAATCAGGTTTTCTAGAAACCCTGTCCTGACCCTATTTTAGTAGCTAAGTTGAATATTCACAGTGATAAAACCACAAACAAAAGGCTTGTCAGAAATGTTGAAAGAGAATAGGTACTTTCACTATCAGAGATGGTTTCCTCTTTTCCCACAAGATGTCTTATCAGTTTTCACCCTGAGAAAAACCATAAAAAGAAAAAAAGAAACCTTATGCAATAGTTCCCTAAATAAAATAGTACACAGCAGGCTAGTCATCCCTAAAAGTGATGTGTGTAAAGAGTCAAAGTACATCATCCAACAAAATCAATATCCTATTAAGTTAGAAAGGTTTCTGAATATCAAAGAGCAACCTACTGAATAACTTAAAGTATAAGTACACGACCCAGGGGATTAATCACACACTGTCATGGTGAAATTAGGGCAATTCTTCCAATCATTAACGTTTTGCTTACAAAAATGTGCCTGTCTGTTTGTCTTTCTGCTAAATGATAACCGTTTTCAAGTTGAATCTCCTGATAAAAGAGTTGAAAACAAGACAGGAGCTGTGCTGTAAAGGTCATACATGCTGCTTCACCATGAAGTAGCCAAAAGGCAAACAAATGAAGAAAATGCCTGGATTGTAGGAAGAATTTGTAAATATTCGTTGGCAGTCTGTGATGGGGCACTTTACAGAAGTTAAAGCCGACCTGTGTCCTGAGAATACTGTGCGTCCTCCAATTAACACACCTCCCGATGCTGAAGGAGCTGTTAGAGCCGAGGGAACTCAGGCCAGCTTCCAACAGGAAAACAGCCGCTTCCAGGAAATTGTCTACTTTAAAAGATTTTTTTCTTTTACCCCTCAAGTGTTCTAGCACCAATCAATACAGAAGCTGTGATTTCTCTAATAGTCGTGATACAGTTACTCCAGAGTGTAAACATTAACCAGAGGTTATCTCCAGAAATGAAACACACACAGAGAGATTTCAGGATTATTTTAATTTAGTATGAGACCACAGGCATCTGATTCTCCAGAACTGATACAGACACTTTCAGACAAGACTGATTGTGACCTTTGAAATCCTGATGTAATGTGTTAGGCAGGTGTGAAGCTTGGAGCTGATGAGAAGCAGAACTGTTTATGGTACATTTGGCTCCAACACTGAGGAGATATGAGGGCTAGGGGACAAGGCAGACCGAGAGCTGAGCTGGGGACTGGGGACGTGGAAGGGGTCGTGTGGACCAATTGGACAATCTCAGTTCTGTAGGCAGAGAACTGAGGCCAAGAAATAAATTCCATCACAGACCGTCCAACTCCAGACCTACCCACGCCTCTCTGCTTAAGGCCTGGCGCTGGGTATTTTTCAGAAACCTAAAACTGCAATTTGGTGGTCTTTATGGGCTCTAAAGAAGTAGGGTATGACGACCCCCTGGGGACAGTCACTGTCATTTCTCTTAGGTATCTTAGGGAGACACAGCTCTCCTGGGCCAGGCTTTCTGTCACCTCGAGGGCCAAGGACAGGAGAGGTTTCTGGGCTTCTCCCCACGGTCTCCACGGTCTCTGCAGTGGCTCCATTAGACAGGTAGTGAGACCCAGGACGGTCAGAGTCCTCAGCTCACATGCACCTTCCTCTCATCACTTTCTCCCCCATTCCACAGTAACCCTTCCTGGACCCTAAGTCGTCTTCTACTCAGCCATCAAAGCACTCCTACCACCTCGGCTGTCTGGGTTCCAGCTATTCCTCCCCCCCCCCACTGCCAAGCCTCTCCCCCAACCCAACGGGAAGCCCCCAGGGTGCTGGTCCCACCCACCTGCTCTGCACTTGGGAACACCTAAGCTCTGCGCTTCTGCAGGCAGCAGCTGAAGCAGCGCTCCCACCCCCACCTCCCCAGCCAGACCCCATGGGGGCTTCGGCCCGCCCATTAGCACCGCTCCCTGTCCACCGCCTGCCATGGGGATGACACAGTGTTGACTCACACCGGTCAAGGACAGCGCCAGCCTGGCAGCCCAGAGCCCTGAGAATCGATGGGCCCCGGTGGCAGTCTGAAACTGTCTGGCTCCAGACAGGTTGGGGGTCAGTCTCTGATACACGCCCCCCAGCTCCTTGGCAAGCACCCCAGGAAGACACCCCCTCACCAGCCATACAAGAGCACTACCCAGCCGAACCCCCAACTCCTGCGCAGCCCCAAGCCCTGCGCCTGCACCACACTTCCAGAATGGTGTTTAGGGTTTTTAGCCAAAGAATGAGAAGTCCAAAATCAGATTTGTAGACAACTTCTTGAAAAAAAAAAAAAGACACCATTTTTGGCCATTTTTTACCAGTGAATAATTCTATATACATATATTATGGACATTGTTTACTATAAAACACAGTATCTACAACCTACTTCCACTTAACCTGCTACTTCTAGCTCAGGTGACATTAGTCACTGACCATTCAGCTTCCCTGCCTGTAGACTGTACCACTCCCTTAACACCTTGGTCAGAGGAACTTAGTAACAGTGCAAAACAAGCATTGAAGAGTCTTACAAAAAGTCTACCTCTCTTACAAAAAGAACACGCATCCCCAAGACTAGAGCTCTGGATGGTGTTTTGGATTTAAGGCAGCAATGCAATAATGTAATATAAAAGTCATTGATTTCCCTTTTGAATTATTCCAAGGCTGGGCCAACTATGGCCCCCTTCAAGGCACCTCTCTGGATTTGGGGTGTACCTTTGCTTATTCATTAAGCAGAGTATACATATAGATTTATAATGGGAAAAAGTCATTCAAGAACAGCCTATAAAAACTTTTGAAGTTACAACTTAACATTTTAAACAAATGTTCAAAATTACTTTCCATAAATAGAAACAACAATTTACTATTTAAACGGTGCTGGATTTAGTCACATTATGGTAACAACTTAAAATCAGTATATACATCATTTGTTAAGTCAAAATTAAGGTTTCAAGGTAGGTTGGCACCAAATATTGGGTTTCCTGAACACCAAATGGACTTCCATTTCTCAAACAGCTCTTCAGTTTTTCTGTGAAGATTCTCTGCAGGAAAACACTATTCCCAAGTCCAGTTTTCTAAGCATGCTGATGTTAGTGGTCATCATCCAGCATTAAAGTAACCTTTATCACCCTCAATGTCCACTTCCTGGTCAGAATCCTCTGAAATCTCAGAGTCAAGGTCGTCTTCCTGAGAGGCTGGGGAAGGCGAACATTGAGAACTATCCAAAGACGAACCTTTCTTCTGATCACTGGGCAAGTCTTGCCCCTGGTCACAGGGATTGTCCAAACTTTCCAGGTCATCCTTTTTACTGCTTTGAGGGTTCTCCTGAATGAAGGGAACGAATTCGAATTGGTACAATTGTAAAATATGGAGAAGTAACATGTATAGATCAAAATATCCTTCCATCTTTTACCATTCTTACAGTTTTTAGTTTAGCAGATATTTTCAGCTAAAATCTTTTCATTCACAAAACACATACTTGTGTTTCTTCACTTGAAAGAAAAGTATGACACATCTCAGCAAGATTATATTCCTGCTAAGTCATGAGTAGATGTGTCAATGTGCTCTGTCAAATGAACAGTGACTACAGACCCACGGCCTCAAGGTTCTTAAATGTTTGGGTGAAAAAAAAATACTTCAGATACACAGTATCTTCATCTTTAAACATTGCCAAATAACAGGATATTATAGACATTTTAAAAATAAAAATGGTAGTGGCTGGGTTTATTGTATGCAAGGTCCACTACCCCAATATAAAAATATTAAATGGTAAACTAAGAAGATTAAAATGATTAGATAGAATCCTTTGTCATTCTTTTTTTCTGGAATAAATTTATGAGCATCTACATGCACAAATACAGAGCAAGTCACAAAATCATGGCAGAGAAAAATTGCCAACCTGAAAGAATGTTGCTGAGAAGACTGTAATCTGCTTAAAATACAGGGCAAATTACTGGGAGAATATCATCTTTAATGAAAAATAATGATCAATAAATTTTAAAATCCACATTGTTTCCCCATTTTAAAACTTACTGTTTCAAAATATTGTTTTTACTATTAAGAACAGCATATACATTGGCAAATGAACAGTTTAGCAATTGTCAGATTAATTCTGGCAACATCCAGATTGAAACATCAAACAAATCTTTAGCTTTAAGTCAACAGAGCTTCTTTGGAAACTGAATTAGCCCTTACTTTATCACATACTGCACAACAAGGTCATCCGTAAAGATTGTTGGAGAGTTTAGGCTACTTTCCAAAAATGAGTGAATATTTTCTTGCATGTTTTATATTCATTTTGAGAGCTGGCTTTAGAAATAATTTTTAAACTCTTTGATATTTAATTCTTCTAAAAACAGTGCAAACAAGACTTTTTAAAGGTGTTTGTGTCTTTATATTTAAACTTGAGTTCTGCCTAGTTTTATTACGGCTGTGTCAATAAAAGAAACAATTTTCTCCGAAAGATAACTGCTTAAGTCATTTGCTGTCAATTACTTTATCTTTCCTGCGTTAATTAGATAAACAACATATGGGGTTTATAAAACAATTAGCCGGGAGTTTTACTGGCCAGTGTGTGAAAACCCAAGCATAATTGATACAGCGACTGCATTAGGTGCTTTTAGCATTACTGCCACCTGAGCAGCTCATCCTGAATTTCAGCAGGACTATTTGCCTTTTTAATCAAGGTGAAGAGGTTAAACAGTCTCTCAAATGACTTTTGCATACAACCCATAATAGGTCTTACATTGAGATAATATGATACAAATATTTACTTCCATAGAAACAGGGCCATGTCCATACCTGTTTTAGTCTCCTCCATTTAGCACGTCGATTCTGAAACCAGGTCTTGACCTACAGGGAAGAAAGAAAAGTTGCCTGGAGCCCAAATCCGGAGGGACCCGGGGAGGAGGGGAGATGGGACGGGGGCTGTGGAGCCGAGCAGCCCCGCAGGTGGCAGCGGGAGGGACATGGCATCATCTCTCAAGCCTGACCACGCTTACCTGTCTCTCGCTCAGCTGCAGCATCTTGGCCAGACGCTTCCGCTCTGGAGGAGAGAGATATTTCTGGGTCTCGAACTTCTTCTCCAGCTCGATTGTCTGGTCGTTGGAGAATCTCACTTGGCCGCCTTTCCTTTTATGCAGAGGCCGCTGCAAGAAGGGGCTCCAGAGCAAGGGTTTGCCTGCAGGCAAGGAGAGCGGGTGGTTAGCGACAGCCCAGCGGGGTCCACACACATACACCTCTCTGGCTCCGGGGGACCTGCTCACATCACATCCACTCAGACATATGGATTCACACACTCACACCCAGCCAAAGTCAAGAGCTAAAGTGCTCGTGCACACAAACCACTTCTGCACACTCCCAGCACAACCGCCAGACACAAACTTTTCAATCCCGCAAAGGACTCCAGTCAGGCTTAAAACACCAGGCACAACTTTTCACATCCTTAAATCCTCTCGCTTGTGAACCGCACTTTCAGACAACCCGAGTGAATGCACCTCAAGGTGCGCTGGGCCGCTACACCTCCAGTCTGGCTGCGAGGGGCCTCCAATCGTGGCCGCAGCGCCCAGACCGCCTCTGATTTCACACGCGGCCTGGGGGGGGGGGAGGCCAGTTAAAGCCACCCCGTGGGCTATGGCAACATTTCCGTCAATGTGTTTCCTGTTGGTCTGTTGTCTCAAAAGAAGAAGAAATTTTAAAAAGGCCGTTCTGCTTCCTCCTGCGCAGTTCCAGCGGTAACTCAAGGAAACCCAGGGTGCGCTCTGCGAAAACGTTTGCGCCCCGGGCTCAGTCCCTTTGAGGGTCCCATTCTGTCCCCAAGGGGAACAAAGCCATTGTGGGGTAAAAGTACCAAATCCTGGAGGCTAGGACTTAGATATGATAACCTTTGCAAAAGCCAGAACACGCACACCCCAAATCTCTGTAGCGGCACCCTAATAACGCTGACACTAAAATGTCTCCAGGGTCCCTAACTTCACGAAGCCACAAGAACCGAGGTGATTTCAGCCCCGGCGGCGCCCCTTCTTTTACCCCAGGGATTCAGGCCCCAGAGGTGCCAAGGGCGCATCCGGAGGGACTCGTTCCCTGGGGCGCTGGCTCACTGGTGCCCAGGGCGCTCGCCCTGCCCTTGCTAGACGCCGTCGGGGGTCGGCCCTTCCGACGCTATGGAGGTGTCGGGTCAGTCTCTGCGTCCTCAGGCCCGCGCCTAAGCGCTTAGAAAGCTGGCATTGTTTTTTCGAGATTTTGCTTGCGTCAGGCTTCAGACTGGTGCAAAACAGCCTCCAGAGGGGGGTTTGGGGGGAGGGAAGAGGAAGCAACTGGTTATTTTAGCTGCCATAAAGTCACATCCCACACAGAGGAAATGAACAATATCAGAAAAACGGATCCTGGCTATCAGAAGTCGAGTGTTTCCTGAATTTGTCTGTATTGAGGATGTCGATAAAATAATCAGCAGCGTGCACTACTCCGGGGGAAGGGTCTGCTTCATGCAGCCAGGAAAACACTTAACAGCTTCTGAAACCAGATTTACTCCTATCGAGAACTCAAGATTTCCTGTATGAACGGAAAGGGTCAGGCTCTTTCACTGCACAAGCTGGAGGAACCGAGCCCAGCCCAGGAACCACCGGGCAGGGCGGCGATCCCGGTGCCGCAGGGGGGCTGGCCCGGGGTGCCTCGACACCCTCGTTCCCAGCCCCTTTCCCTCGGGTGGGCCCTACCCGGGGACGCCCCGCGCGGGCCGGGCCAGGACTGTCGTCCGCCACCAAAGCCCGAGGTCTCTCCCGGGTCCGCGCGCCCCGACGCCCGCAAGGTGCAGGAAGAGCAATCTGAGTCCCGCTGCGGTCGGCGCGGGTGGCGCGGCGCCGGAGCCGCGCATCGGGTCCCCGCGCGCTTCTCGATGGCCGTGGCCACAACTTTCTATCGCAGGTCCCCTCCGCCCCCGCCGCCTCCCGGGCGCTGCCACCTGCAGGGTGGCGCCTTCCTCGCCGCCTGCGCCCGGGCCGCCTTACCCAGGGGGTCGTGGCGGAGCAGGGCGTGCGTGTAGTCGTTCACCGTCCGCGGGAAGGGGTACACCGGACCTCCGAAGCCGCCGGGGCCGTAGGCGGCGGCGGCCAGCGCGGCGGCCGGGTGGTGCGAGAAGGCCGGGTGGATCGGCGTGGGCTCGTACACCGGGGTCCGGTAGGAAGACACGAGGCTGGTGAAGGAGGAGTTGGGGGACGGCAGCGTGGGAGTGGGCGTGGGCGCCGTGGGCCCGCGGCCCAGGATGTCGTCGATGTAGAAGGGCGTGGGGTGCGCGGGCTGCAGCAGCGGCGTGGGCGCGTACAGCGGCGCCCCGGGCCCCGGGTGCGGGTATTGCATGGCTCCGCGCCGCAGCCCCTGGGAGAGCTGCCCGCCCGCGCCCGGGCGCTACATTTATCGGAGCTCGGCGCTCCCCGCGATAGGCTCGGCGGGCCGCGGGGTGGGGCCGCGCTCGCTGGCCCCTTCCTGCCTGCGGCCAATGGCGCGGCCCCGGGAGCCGCTCCCGCCCCCGGCCCGGCCCGCCCCGCTGGCCGCGCTCCCCGCCCCCGAGACGCACGGGCTCCCCGGCTCCGGGACCCCCGCGCCCCCGTGCACGCCGCCGTCGCCGCTCGGGGTTCCGTCGGGACCGGGGAGCAGAAAGCGTGAGTCCGGCGCAGCGCCGGTCCCGAGGTTCCTCCGGCCCTCGGCAGCGGTTGGCACGGCCGTGCTGGCGAGGGACGCCGGGGCTTGGCAGGTGAGGAGGCCGCTGGCTGGCAGGGTGGCATCTTCGCAGACCCCAGAGAGCCCTCTTCTCCGGGATGCTCCCAGGAATAACGGTGGACCTTGTGGCCCGGGGACCCCTGCAGTTCATCGCTGATGAGAAGAACCCCGAGTTCCTTTGGCTGCTCCCAGAAGAGTCCCCGCTTCGTCCCAGAGGGGTAGGACGACTAGATTTCAGGGACCCTGGGCTCCGGGCTGCTCCAGCTGGTTTCCTTTGAGTCCGCGGGACTCAGCCACTTGTCTGAGATGCTGACAAAGTTGCTCCAGACAGGATCCACGGGAAGGCCTGGGTCCATGCACTGCCCTTCGGTCCGATGGGGGCTGTGCGGCCCTCTCTGCACTGGCCCCGCAGGACTCAGCTGCGCACCGCCGGCTCCGCGTTTGCACGTGTTTTCTATTGCAGCGGTAGCGCTGGTCTGTGCCGCCCGGCCCGGTGCGGCGGCGTCACTCACCTCTGGGCCAAAGGGGCATTTTCTTGATTGACTCCCTCCTGCGGTCTCCACACCTCCCGTTGAACGGTTTCTGCGAAGGTCTTCTATTAGTAGAAAACCCCCTGTCTTTTTTCAGTTGTTTTTAAATTTACACCTTGGAACTGCTCCAGCTGCAAGGGCTGACAGCTGGAGGGCCTGGGTTCGAGTTTCGCTTCACACGTTTTGCATGAGCAACTACTGTGTGCCATTAGTGAACCAGCCAGATGCTGTCTGTCCTCAGGGAGTAGGAGACAACACTGGAGCATCCGTATGCTAGGAAGGAGTCCTGTATAATGGTCTGAAAACAGGAGCATCTCCTCTTTGGTGCTAAGGAAGAGGGTAGTATTGAGAACACAAGGAAGGGCTGGAGAGATGGCTCAGCAGTTAAAGCACTTGCCTGCAAAGCTTAACGACCCTGGTGAAATACGTCATCATTTGTGTTCAAACCTTGGCTAGTAGGAATATGTATCTCTTGTGTGTTCACTCTGCCATTTAAACAAGGAAAGATAACAGCATCAAGATTACATTGACTATCCACGGGAAGCTGAATGGGGTTGGAGAGAGAATACACATCTTGAAGAACTGAACCATGTGCAGGTATGACCTGTCCAGAAAATGTAAGAATTCATTCAAGAATCATCATTGAACACCACAACTTTTGGGTGAAACAGTGGGTTATGATAACTTCAACTTTCAAGTAGTTCATTATATACATATGCACACTCACACATTCATATATATGTCTATGTAAATATATACATATACATACATAAAGAGGGAGATGACTCAAATATAGACAACTATTAATTGGTGAGTTTAGGTGAAGAGAACTTGGTGCCTATGCTGTACTTTTGATTTTGCTGTAGTTTGAAATTTTTCAATATAAAAATGAACAAATTTGATTTTGCATGTTAAATGAAAGCACTACTTTTTGTTGTTGTAGGAGGGGTAATAGATAGGGATCAAACCCTGGGTTTGCACACATTAGGCAGTTTTTCTACCACCTTTAGCCTCTTTTATTTTGAGACAGGGTCTCATGAAATTGCCCAGGGAAGCCTCAATCTTGAGAGTTTCCTGCCTCAGCCTCCCAAGTAGTTGGGGTTACAGGCGCATGCCACCATACCCTACACAACTCTTTCTTTTCCAAGTGAAAGTGTTGAATTCTTCAGTAGGGCTGCATGCATTTCCATTCCTGCCTTGTCTTTGAAAACTCAGATTGTTGTTCTTTCTGTGGGTCAGCTCTGATGTCTGTGATCCCACCCATCACTGTTCCCATCCCATGGCCTGATGGAGAATTCAGTGTGTTCTGTGTTCCAAAAACACAACCTCTCAGGGACCAAGAAAGGGCAGTTGTTATTTGACATTCCAAAATTATACTTGAGTCTTCAGAGACTGAGGTCTTAGTGAACTCTGCAGATAACTAATCACTTTTCTCATGAAATATTTCCTCATCATTTTTTGTCCCCTGTCTTCCCCCCTTCCATCTTGTAAGTAACAGGGCAAATTACTCTAATTCATTTAATGCCTTTACCAAGGTCACTAGGCAGCCTTCACTCCTCCTCAGTGATAGTATGTGTTGGTGGTGCTACTCCTTCCTGTTTAATGCAGCCACCAACCAAAAATATCTAAATCTACTAACTTCTCAAAAATAAATACTAAGATGGTAGTGAAATAAGCACTAATACAGGCTCATTAAATCATCATCAATAGCCGGACGTGGTGGTGCACGTCTTTAATCCCAGCACTCGGGAGGCAGAGGTAGGAGGATCGCCATGAGTTCAAGGCCACCCTGAGACTACACAGTGAATTCCAGGTCAGCCTGGGCTAGAGCGAGACCCTACCTTGAATGAACCAAAAAAAAAAAAATCATCATCAATAAAGGAAACATCACTCCTCTCTGTGATATAGCCATGACCCTGGAAAGTGGAGGGAGATCTTAACAGGCATTGGTATAACATTCCAACTCAACTACATAATCCTCCCCAGCAAATTGAAGTACTTCATTCTGTTAAGCTATATAACACCACCTTGTTTAAATCCAGTTCTCAGATCCACGTTCACTTTGCCGTAGTTAAAAAAAATTACAACCACATTTGTGAATGTCACATTTATTGAACTACATAATTTTTAATATCACTTGCTACGGCTTTATAGTTTGTTTTATTGTTTTAAAAGTCATTTGGGGCTCTAAAAGAACTAGAATTTTCCAAAGTTGTCCTTATGATTTTTTTTCACACAGTCAGAACTAATAAAGCAAAACTGTTGTAGCTATTTAATTCAAAAATCTCTTGGAGTTTCAATATTTTTTCTCTGCTGGATACTAAAACCAATAAAGCTACATGAGATTTTAATTATATATTGAATTAAATAAGACTCTCCAAAAATTTGGCACCATTTATTTTAGTCATTGCTATTGTGTAAGAGACCAAAATTTGTGAGAAGAAAATGTAGTTCTTGCCTCTCATTTATCAAGTAGGAACTTAAGTAAATGTAACTTGGTCTCAATAATTAAATATTGCTAGAATTAAATTTTCAAATTAGCTATAACTTGAAAACACTGATGGATTTTGCTATAGTAACTTGGTTCCATTTATATTTATATTATAAACTTATTACTTTCTGTTGTTGGGATAATAGTCTATTCAATCACATATGAAATTATTTTACTATGTCTTATTATTTAACAAAAAAGCTAATTAATTAAGAGTTTTAGTGCTTTAGTAACTTAGAAAATGTCAGTCTGATCGAATAGAAATATCTGAGCCATATCATGAATGGAATCAAAACCCTGAAATGCATGGGTGATAGTCACTTCACTGTCCCTTACCTGTGTTCTCTTTCCACATTTTCCTGAACGGCACAATGCTCTAATGTAAGCAAATATTACTGACCACGGAGCTTTATGTAGTTTAAGATACTAATTTATGCAATTTTAAAAAGTGATGAAGCTGGTCATGGTGGCACACACCTCTAATCCCAGCACTTGGAAGGCAAATGTTAGAAGATTGCTGTGAGTTTGAGGTCAGCCTGAGACTACATAGTGAATTCCAGGTCAGCCTGGACTAGAGAGAGACCCTACCCCGGGGGAGAAAAGAGTGATGAAGAACTCAATAGTAAGAGCCCCCAGTTTTTAAAATGGGCACAAGCTCTGAATAGGCATTTCTCAAACACATAAAGAGATGTTCAACATCATTAATCAAGAGGGAAATGCAAATGAAAACCACAGTGACATATCAAGCTCTTCACACTGATAGCTTGAGGAATCTTAAAAACAATAACGTGTTCTGGAGATGTGGCAACTTGGAGCCCTCTTGCTTTGTTAGGGGCAATGCAAAGTTCAACAGCTACTTTGGAAGATCTGGCACTTCCTGAAAAGGTCAGACAGAGTCACTAGAATTCCAGTGGAATACTGATTCCAATTGGATACTCTAATGAAAACCTGTTACACAAAATCTTGTTCACAAATATTTGCTGCAGAATTATTCATAATTACTAAAAAAGTGGGAACACAAAAGCCAAAATAATGAACACTCCAAGTGCCCATCAGATTGTGAGTGGATAAACAAAATGTGGTTATCATTTGGTAATAAAAAGGAATGAAGTTTGATACTAAACATAGAAACATAGATCAACTTTTTTTTTTTTTTTTTAGTTTTTTGGTTTTTTGAGAT
This sequence comes from Zapus hudsonius, assembly GCA_004024765.1. NCBI lineage: Eukaryota > Metazoa > Chordata > Mammalia > Rodentia > Dipodidae > Zapus > Zapus hudsonius. The sequence continues at coordinate 28,197 of PVHP010002704.1, forward strand.
AAGAGCTCAGGCTGACCTGGAATTCACTCTAGTCTCAGGGTGGTCTTGAACTCACAGCAATCTTCCTACTCCTGCCTCCCAAGTGCTCCACCATGACCAGCTTTATTTAGATCAACTTTGAAATTTTTTTTCTAAAATAGAAGCAACCACATACTATATCACTCAATCTAAATGAAAAAATGTCCGGAATAATAAAATCTGTGCAGACAGGAGGTTATGGAGATGGCTTAGTGGATAAAGCACTTTCCTCAAAGCCAGAGTATCTGTGCTCAGAACCCCAAACCTCATGTAAAAACCAGAAGCCATAGTGGGCTTTAGGCATCTCACACACCAAAGGTGAGAGACAGGAAACTTCTGGAAGCTTATAGACCAGCTGTCCTGGTAAATAAATCATGATAAACATCAACAAGAACAAGAGACCCTACCGCAAGGAAGGTGGGAAGTGAAGATGGATCCCAGAACGTTGTCCTCTGATCTCTACAAGCATGCACTCACACACAAGTGAACACGTCTACATACTCAAATCGATGGCGACAGAGTAGATTACTGTTTCCTAGGCTGGCTGAGGAAGTTGGGAGTACATGAAGGAGAACTACTAATGGGTACAAGATTTCTTCTGGGAGTGATAAAATGTTCTAAAAGTTATGATCATGGTGTCACAACTGGAAAAATACTTTAAGTGGGTGAATTATATGGTTTATGAATTATCTCAGTACAGCTGTTACATAGTTTTAATGATGAAAAGATATCAAATGACAGCCAACATGTAATTATTAAACAATTAAACAAGGGTTACCTCAGAATTGAGATTTTTAAATTTTTATTTTTATTTTTCGTTTTTTTCAGGGTAGTCCAGGCTGACCTGGAATTCACGCTGTAGTCTCAGGCTGGACTCAAACTCACAGTGATCCTCATACCTCTGCCTCTTGAGTGCTTGGATTAATGGTATGGATCACTACACCCTGCAGAAGTGAGATTTTTAACATAATCTAAATCTAGGGATATCTAACCAAATTCCTAGGCAACAACACTTGACAAAGTACCAGAAATGATAAGCCAGGTGTATTAATTACCTTCTCTTTGCTGGGACAAAACACCCACCCAGAAGCAGCTTATGGAAGGAAAGGGTTTCTTTTGGCTTGCAGCCGAGGGGATGTCTGTCACACTGGGGAAAGCATGGCAGGAGCAGACATCCAATGTCACATCTTCACATCAGCTGGTAGGAAGTAGAAAGCAGAAAGAGCTGCACCAAGTGGGCCTGGACTAATACACCTCAAGGCCTGTTCCCCCAGTGACTCACTTCCTCCAGCAAGGCTTCACCTCCTAAAGGTTCAACAAACATCCCTAATAACACTGCCAACTGGGATCAAGCATTCAGATATGAGTCTATGAAGGACATTCTACTTCCAAACCACCATACCAGGACACTCACTATCGATCATGGACCTTTCCAATCCACGCACCAACCTGCAGCCACTGGATCCTAGGGCTCATTTTCCTTGGTTCCAAATACTTTCTAATCACCACTCAGAAGAGGTCAAGGGCCTTCTTTGCCAAGGAACTAGATGTCAAAAGGAAAAAGCCAGTCCAGTTTTTGGTCTTAATTTTTAAAATGTCATGAAGTTAATTGATATTATGGAGGCAGAATTCCCCATCCTTTAACCAACAATTCAACTCTGAGAAAAGGCAAAGAACAATTGTCATGATGCCAGGCTTCTGAGGAATCACAGGACCTATGTTCAGGGTTACTGGTACCAGAGAGAAAGGTGGAAAGGAAATACTGGCGGTCTAAAGTGTGGGAATTAATGTGAACTGGGGATGATCATCCCAAAAAATGGGCTTCTAGTTCCCAGATAGTTAGCCTGGATAGTTCCAACAAGAACAGGAATGATAGCTGACTCCCTAGCAGGAGAAGAACCATCCCTAACACATCAGCTAGGGCCCAGGTTAAACCACAGAGGAAGTGGACCTGAAATCATGAATTATTTTAAATTGCCTCATTAAAGAAGTCTAGGAGTATTAGGAGAGGTAGGAAAATATTACACCAAGGTTGGCTCAAAAATGGAAATTCTTACTTGCAGTTAGAGGTCTCCCAAGAAACTGAAGACATCATTTGCTTAGAAGGAAACAGGATGGTGGTAAGGACACACGAGGGAACGAAGTAGGGACTGGCTTTATATAGCTCATGATTTTTGTACATTCTGAGTTTTTTTTTTTTTTCGAGGTAGGGTCTCACTCTAGCCCAGGCTGACCTGGAATTTACTATGTAGTCTCAGGCTGGCCTCAAACTAATAGTGATCCTACAACTTCTGTCTCCCAAAATTCTGAATTTTTAATCCAGTTCCTAAACTGTCTGACATACATTAGGGACTCAGTGGATAGGTTTGAAAAGGTGTTATAGTCAACCTTTTTCATTGCTGTCACACAAAAAAAGATCCCAACCAAAAGCAAGAAGGGAGGAATGGGTTTATATTGGCTTACAGACTAGAGGGGAAAGTTCCATGATGGCAGGGAAAACAGCCGCATGAGCAGAGGGTGGACATCACCTCTGCCACAGCACTGCAAACAGTGACAGGAAGGTGTGCCAAAAACTGACAAGGAAATGCAGGCTATAACCCTCTTCCAATGCGAAAGATAGCACTGGGCATAGCAAGGACAAATTGAACCAATATAAGATTTAAAACAAGCAGGGCAAACATTAAACTCTTAACTCCAAGTCCAATAATAACCAGTAACTGGTCTCTGGACTTTTAGTTCTGCCCCTCCAGCTTGGCTACTCACAGTCCAGTAAAATTTCATCTGGTGTTGGCAGCCATCCCACAGACCTGGCATTTCACTGGGTCTCCACTGCAACCCAAGGTTCATCCTCATGACTCCATTGGCCTTCCACACAGGCAATCCAACACACCTGCTTCTCACTGCCCATGGCCATTTCCAAAAAACAAAACTGTTGCACATCCATTGATCCTCTCTTCCTGCATTTGTTATACTCCATTGTACCAGGTAGACTGCCAATTTATTAATCTGGTGGGGGATGGGGACAAAGCCAACTTTGAAGAACAGGAAAATTTCAACCTTCAGGCCCCTTCAAAAGAGTTCACAGTATTCCAGTTTTCCTGCTGTCCCAATGCAGATCACCTGGCCCAATCTCAATGGTTGTAATCTCTCAAACAATTGCAGATGAATGGGCAGTGGTTTCAGCCCAAAGATTTTATTTCTTTCTGTATCATCTCCATCTGCTCACACCAGTTCATTTTTACACAACATAACCCTATACAAGTTCTTAGGACACAGACAGGACACAGCAAGCCTCTCACTGCTTCCAAATCAGTCCCAACAAAGTTCTTTCTCACCCTCCCCTCATAAGCCAAACCTCACAGTCCATAGTTCTCACTTCATTCAGGTCTTTCCAACTCTGACCAGAATGGTCCATCATGCTGTACTTACAGTGCTGCAAAGTGTCCCTTAGGCTAAGGTTTCAAATCCTTCCATTCTTCTTGCAAATCAGTTCCAAAGAATTGATTCCACAGAATCAGGGTTCTGGCAACAGCAATCAACCCCATGCTCTGGTACCAAAACTGCTTTAAACAGGTCTCTTGTTGCTGTGACAAAGAACCTAACCAAAAGCAGCTGATGGGAGAAATGGGTTTATTTTGTTTTACAGACTCAAGGGAAAGCTCCATGATGGCAGGGAAAAGATGGCATGAGCAAAGGGTGGACATCACCTTTGCCACAGCACTGCAAACAGTGGCAGGAAGGTGTGCCAAACACTGGCCAAGGACAAACTAGTTTATAACCCCCATAAGCCGGCCTCCAACAACACAGTTCCAAAAAGATTCCAATTACAAAACTGCCATCAGCTGGAGATGGAACATTCAGAACACATTAAGTTTATAGAGGACACCTGGATCAAACCACAACAGAAGGTGAATGAAAAGAGCTAAACATGATTTTGAATTCAAGCTCCGTCAGTTGTGTTGGGAGTTTCGGTTACGTTTTGTAAGCATTGTTTTCTGGCGCTAGTGGTCAAACCTGGGGATGACTGGAGTGTGCTAGGCAACACCATGGAGCTAACGCCCAGCCCTGATTTCATTAACATCTTCGGGCTCCCATTTCATTAGAAGTAGCATAAAGGTGAATTAGTGTGTCTCTCACAAATTTTTGGTGAGGATGAATTAGTTGTTAAATAAACCGCAGGTTGGAATGATGTCTCAGCAGTTATTTACAAAGCCAAGTTCGATTCCCCAGGACCCACACACAACCAGATGCACAAAGGGGCGCATGCATCTGGATTTTATTTGCAGTGGCTAGATGCCCTGGTCTGCCCATTCTCTCTGTCTCTCCTCTATCTCTGCTCACAAATCAATACAATTTTTTTTAAATGTAAATCACTGGAATGCACAAGCACTGAATCAATGGTCGATGCTGTGGTGGTGATGTTACCACTGCCACGGCCAGTGACAGCAGGGGAGGAGAATCATCCAAAGGCTCTCCCGTCTGTCTTCCTTCTTGTTTTCAAGCAGCTTGTCTCACACTAGTGCAGGCTGACCTGGAATTCACTAGTCTCAGGGTGGCCTCAAACTCATGGCGATCCTCCTGCCTGTGCCTAGTGCTTCCAGTGCTGGGATTGAAGTCATGTGCCCTCACCCCCAACTGGACTTTTGTATACTCTTTCTGTACAGTCATGATTATAGAAGATAGAGATCCCAGAGGTTAAAAGCCTTGACCTTGCTAGGGGAGAAAAGAGACATTTCCTTCCAGCATTGCTAAGGTGCCTGTGCACATCTAAATAATTATTGTAAACAATCCTAAAACTCACTGGGTTACAAAAAAAAGTAGATGAAAATAAATGATAATAAGGGGGGACTGATTAGGAAATGGCTGGGGGTTGGTAAAAACAGGAAGGGGATAAAGAGGGTTATGGAGGGAGAGCATGAAGAATACATTATATGTTTATGAAAATGTCATAATGGAACCCATTGTTTTGTATAATTGTCAGATGCTAATAAAAATATTTTTAGGGCCAGAGAAATTGTTCAGTGGTTAAGGGATTTTCCTACGAAGCCTAATGACCTGGGTTCAATTCCCAAGTACCCACATAAAGACAGATGCACAGAGTGGTACCTGCCTCTGGAGGCCCTGGCACACACCCATGCTCACTCTTACGTTCTCTCTCTATCTCTGTCTCTGTCTCTGTCTCTCTCTCCCCTTGCAAATAAATAAAATAAAGTTTAAAAAATATATTTGAAGCCTGGACCCTCCTCTGACACTTCCTAAATCTCAGATTTTGGGCAAGACATTTATTCTTTCCCAGCCTGTGTGTTCTTGTTTTGTTTGACTCTTGTTTTGTTCAGCCCCTCTTAGCTGCTGTGAGGATTGTATATGCTGTTACTGCCTCTGAACTGTTCAGTGCCATGTCTGAAACAAGTAAGCTCTCAACTTCCCTCTGTTTGAGGAGAGTAAATTTTGCCTGATGAAAGAGTAAAAGTTTTTTTTCCATATTAATTTTTATATTATATTCATTATAACAGGTTCTTCTCTTTTATCCCTTTTCCCAAGCTTCCATTACCCTGGGGGCCCTCCTCACTGAGGTCATGAAGGCCTCAGTCAGTCCCTGTGGGGTAGCAGGGGACCATGCCTCAGGATATTCCTACCTAAAGAGTAAAAGTTTTAAGAATCTAGTTCAGCCCATCTTCTCCCAAGCTTAAGGGAAAAGAATTTTGATTTGTTGATTGTTTTAAACTATTAACTTGTGTAAAAGCGCTTGGGGGGGTGGTTCAGTGGTTAAAATGTCTTGCTTGCAAAGCCTGATGGCCTCGGTTTATTGTGCCTAACATATTAGGGAAAACCAGAAATCAACAAAAGGGACAGGTCTGAGTCTTTACTGGTTAAGAAAGATGGTTATGACTAAGAGCTACTGGATTCCCTATCTCAGTGGTTAGTGCTTCCAAGTACCCAGTCGCTCAAGCTAAAAAGGGAGCCATGTTTAGAGAGGGAAGGGGAAAAGGCAGAAGGAAGAAGGAAGTGAATGACTGACCTGGAAATATCTTAAAAGAGGAAAGAGGCAAGAGAGTTTTGAAGGTATAACAAGGTCATGTTCAGCTGGTCTCCCATCTCTCCAAGGCACCCTCCTCACTAGCTCCATAGTTAGTGCTCCCAAAGACCATGAAAGAGAAGACTCAAAACTCGGGCAGTGTGTGCATACATGTGGAGGCTAGGGGTCAGTATTATCTTCTCCAGTCATTCTCCATCTTATTTTTTGAGACAAATTTTTTTTTTTTTGGGGGGGGGGTTGAGATAGAGTCTCACTCTAGCCCAGGCTGGCCTGGAACTTGCAGCGATCCTCCTACCTCTGCCTACCAAGTACTGGGACTAAAGGAATGCACCACAACACCACTCCTGGCTTTGCTTTTTATTTTTGAGAGAGTCTTATCATGTGCCCCAGGCTGGCTTTGAATTCAGAATCCTCCTAGGGCTCCTAAGAGCTGGAATTATAGGTACCACTGCTTGCATATTCCAATGTATGTTTTTGATATCTGTGTCACAAATTAATGGCTGTTCCTGAGTGGGTCTTTATTTGTAGGTCTTCTATTCTATTGGTCTGCCTGTTTTTTATTCCCAATACCACACTGTCTTTGTTACTCTGGTTTTATAATTTGAGATCCGAACTTATGATAGCTTCAGCATTGCTTTTTCTTCTAAGGGTTAATCTAACTACTCAGGGAGGGCCTTTGTGCTTCCATATCAATTTTAGGATAGATTGCTTTTTCTAGTTCTGTGAAATAGGTGATTGGAATTTTGAATTGCCTTTGGCAATGTCATTTTCCATATATTAATTCTGAACACCCATGTTCAAGCATGGATGAACATCCATGAACAAGCATGGGAGGGCTTTCTTTCATCTTCTAGTGTATTCTTCAGTACACCACTCTTGGGTATATATACCCATGGATGCTAAGTCAGCACATTCCAATGATACCGGCACATCGTGCTTATTGCTGCACTGTTCACAATAGCTAGGAAATGCAACTACCTAGGTGTTCCCCCACAGATGAATGTACAAAGAGCACATGATATATATGCACAATGTAGTTTTATAGAACCACAAGAAAAAAATGAAATCATGACATTTTCAGGAAGATGGATGCAACTAAGAAAAATCATTATATTAAGTGAAATAAGCTAGGCTCAGAAAGAAAAAACAGTACATGTTTTCTCTCATAGAATTAAACTTACTGGGTCAGTAAAGAATTGAAAGTAGGAGAGGGAATTGTTGAGAAGTGGAGGATCATCAGAAGAGAGAGGGGACAAGAGACAGTAATGGTGAACATCATCAAAATACTGACCCGGGTAGGGAGGAGGCTTCAGGCAAGAGTTCTCAAACCTAAACCCTGAGTTTTTGTCTTTAATAAACCAAAGAATTGGCAACTCAGACTGAGAAGGATAATTATTAAGTTATTTATTTAAAAGTCAGGAGAGGGAAGGAAAAGTCCATAGACCCAGGAAGGGGGAGTAGATACACCCACATGGTCTGAGCTTAGCCCCCACGGTGAACCTAAAAGAAACATGAGAAGGAAAGAGGAGAGAGCAGAGAGAGCTCCTGCCATGAGTGGGAGGTTCCCCTCCTGCCTCAGCCATGGGAGGGCTTAGCAGAACCTGGAGGTTCAGGGGGCCAACCAAGAGAGAGGAAGAAAGCAATTTGCCTCCTCCTCATGTCTAAAATTCTTGGTGGTATTTCCTGTTTCCCACCCTAGGTGTTCCAGAGAGACAGCTGATTAGTATGGGTTCAGGGTGGCTCAGGAAGTTGTTTGACCAACCACAATGTCAAGAGACCTCTCACTCTGTCCTTAGGGAGAGACTCAAGTGAAAGAGTAGTCAGGCAGAGAGATTAGGGAATCAGCTCCAGTATAGAGGAGTCAGCAAAAAATAAGTCCAAGGGCATTCCTGCTCTTTTGAGGCCCGGTCAGCCTAACCTGCCTGAATACATTATATATATGTATGAACTCATCAAAAATAAGTTAAATACAAAAAGCTGGATAATTCTAATAATACAATGACAACTCTGGAAATCAAATCTGTATCCCCCCAGGCTTATTATTGAAGTTCTTTGCTTATTTAGTCCCATTAACAAAAATAAACCAGGTATAGCAGTGCCTGCCTATAATCCTGCAGTTGGGAGGCAGACACAGATAAATTGCCTCAAGTTTGAGGCCAACTTGATCTATGTAGCAAGTTCCAGGCCAGCCAGGGGTCCATTCCACAACCTGTCTCCAAATAATTGTCATGATCGTCATCTGTAAAGTGTGTATTCTTTGTTATGTGTGACCACCAAAGCTTCTGCTCAGTAGCTTAGTAGTCAGCTATTTGCAGATTTACTTAAATGCTTGAATTCAGTAACTTTCAGCCACTGCCATGAGGTTTTGTGATCATGTATTTTCAACTCAGGTGAGCAAGTTAACACTATGATTTAGTCTTCACTGTTTGTTATTTCATTGCCTCGAGGTCAGCCAGATGTGAGAATATAGGCTCTTCTTTGGTATTTTCTGGACATGTGGACAGACTTGGCATCACATAGGCTTATGTATGTGTCTGACCTTCTAGATTCCCATGAATATGTCAACAGTTTTGAAAGCATTCCATAGACTTCTCATTTCCCAGATTTACTTTTTTTTTTTTAGTTTTTCGAGGTAGGGTCTCGCTCAGCCCAGGCTGACCTGGAATTCACTGTGTAGTCTCAGGATGGCCTCAAACTCATGGAGATCCTCCTACCTCTGCCTCCTGAGTGCTGGGATTAAAGGTGTGTGCCATCATACCTGGCTTTTTTTTTTAATTTATTTTTTTGGTTGGGTTTTCTGCAGCAATCAGAAAAAATAGGATCTGTCATAGTTGCTAGACTCCTGATTCTGTGGCTTTGTCATTTTGGAACTGATTTGCAGGAGGAATGTGGAAGGATTTGAAACCTTGGCCTAAGAGAGGCTTTGCAGTGCTATAAATACAACTTCGTGGACCATTCTGGTCAGAGTTGAAAGACCTGAATACAGTGAGAACTATGTATTGTGAGATAGAAAGAACTTTGTAAGGACTGTGCCAGAAGTAGTTTGTGTGAGAGGCTTGCTGCATTCTGCCTGCCTGTGTCCTGAGAACTTGTGCAGGGTTGCATTGCATAAAAATGAACTGGTGTGAGCAGATGGAGATGACACAGAAAGAAATGAAATTTTTGGGCCAAAACTGCTGCCTGTTCACTTGCAATTATTTGAGAGATTATATCCGTTGAGATTGGCTAGATAATCTGCATTGGGACAGCAGGAAGAATGCTACTAGGGAATATAACAAATGCAGAAGGGTCATTGGAGTTACAACATGATTTCGTTTTTTTGGAAATGGCCATGGTCAGTGTGAAGTAGGCATGTTGGATTGCCTGCCTGAAAGCCCAGTGGAGCCATGAGGATGAACTGTGGGTTTCAGTGGAGACCCAAAGGAGATGCCAGGACTATATGGGATGGCTGCCAAGGAGAGCTGCCATCCCATAGTCCTGAATGAAGTTTTACCAGACTGTGAGTAGCCGAGCTGGAAGGACGGAATTGGAACTCCAAAGACCAGTCACTGGTTATTACAAAATCATGTTGCAACTCCAATGACCCTTTCTTCCTGCATTTGTTATACTCCATAGTAGCAGGTAGGCTACCAATTTGTTAATCCAGGGAGGAACAAAGCTGTCTTTGAAAAGTCAACATTTAGGCCTCCTAATTCAAAAGAGTCTGCATTCTTCCTGCTGTCCCAATGCAGATCACCTGGCCAATCTCAACAGATATTTTGTTTTGTTTGAGATAGGGTCTCACTGTAGTCTAGACTGGCCTGGAATTTCTTGTGTAGCCTAGGCAGCCTGGAACTCAAGGCAATCCTCCTGCTGAGCCTCCTAAATGCTGGGATTACAGGCATGAGCCACCAAGCATGGCAAATAATTTTATTCTATTATTCACTTTGCTCCTTTAAAAAACAATAACAAATTTAAGCCGGGCGTGGTGGCACACGCCTTTAATCCCAGCACTCGGGAGGTAGAGGTAGGAGGATCACCATGAGTTCAAAGCCAGCCTGAGACTCAAGTGAATTCCAGGTCAGCCTGAGCTAGAGCGAGACCCTACCTGGAAAAACCAAAAAAAAAAAAATTATTTACATGTTTGTGGATGTACCAGCACCACTTACTGCTATAAACAAATGCCAGTCACTTCACTACTTTTTACATCCAGCTTACTTGAGTGGCTGGAGAATTGAACCCACACCATAGATACCTAGGAGTAAAATTGATGGGCCATATAATTATTTAACTATTTTAGGCCCCATCACATTTTTTTCCACAGTAGTAAAGCATTTTACAACTCCACTAGCAATGTACAAGGATTCCTATTTATTAGCATTCCCACTGACACATGGTACTTTGGGTGTCAGGACAGGTTCTCATGGATGCAATACGGGAGACATCTCATTGCAAATTTGAGTTGCATTTTTCTCATGACTACTCGTAGCACTTGCGAGATTCTGTCTTCAGCTTGGACAGCTTATTTTATGTCAATGTGGATTTCATCTTTGAAGTTTTATAATCTTACTGGATATGTAGATTCAATTTCTTAAAAATTTGGGTATTTTCAATCATGATGACTTCAAATATTCTTTCATCTTTCTCTTCCCTTTCTTAGACTCATTTTACAGTTTTGTTTGCTTGCACATATCTATCATTGGAACTGTTTTTTCTATTGCTATTGTACTTTTAAAAAAACTATATTTAGCCGGGCGTGGTGGTGCACGCCTTTAATCTCAGCACTCAGGAGGCAGAGGTAGGAGGATCTCCATGAGTTCACCATGAGTTCAAGGCCACCCTGAGACTACATAGTAAATTCCAGGTCAGCCTGGGCTAGAGTGAGACCCTACCTTGAAAAACAAACAAAAAACCCCCTATTTTTATTGATAGCTTCCATAATTACAGACCATAAATTATGATTTCCTCCTCCCCTCCCCCTCTCAATTAGTCTCCGTTTTGTTTCAGTATCATCATCTTTTCCTCCCATTATGTGTAGGTATTATCAAGCACTGCAAAATCACGAATATCAAGGCTGTTTTTTTGTCTGGAAGTAGCTCTACCCTTCCTTTGGCTCTTACAATCTTTCCTCCACCTCGTCCTCAATAGACCCTAAGCCTCACGAAGTGTGATAGAGATGACCCAGTGCTGAACACTCCACTGTTGTTTTTTTCTCAGCACTATGGTGTCTTTTGCACTATCCCAGTGGTCACTGCCATCTGAAAAAGAGAAGCTTCTCAAGCCAGAGTAGCATTATTTGGGTATGCTCATTTAAAAAAAGTGCTTGTAAGGCAATTTGGTTGGCATAATATATGCATTTAGCCAAATAGCAGGTGTTACTCTCCTAGGGCCCCTCTGCTATAGGCTTTTGACTAGGTCTTCAGTGCCAGGCATGCATTCCCTCCCGTGGAATGGGCCTCCAGTCCAATTAGAGAGCAATTGGTTTTCCCCACAATAGATGTGCCACTATTGCCCCAGTTGGCACATTTGGCTTGGTTGGCCAGTCTTAAAGCTTGCAAGGTCTGTTGCTGTTCACTACCATTGATGATGTTGATGACCGTTGATGCAGGAGTATGGGAAATAGAAGTCATTTCTGTCAGCTGGTTAACAGGGAGGTTTCTAGCACAACTCCAATTTGATTTCTCAGTGGCCTGCAGCCCAAGCAGAGGTGGTTCAGCAAATGTCTTACCATCTGATTCTGGTGAGCAACCAAGAGCTTTGGCAATGGCCTTTAGTATTTTGGGGTCGCAAGAACCTCCCTGAGCAAGAACTGGAAGGTATCCCATCCCTGGCACTGAAGTTTTCTAGTAGTAATATATGGTTACTGGCTGTGCCATTACATGAGGAAAAACATATGGTGTTTGGCTTTCTGGGCCCGAATTACCTCACTTGGTAGGATCCTTTCCAAATATATCCATTTCCCTGCAAATTTCATAATTTCCTCTATAGCTGAATAGTACTCCATTGTATAAATTATCCAAGTCGGTTCCATTTCCTAGCTATTGTAAATAGAACCGCAATAAACACAGAAGAGCAAGGAGTGGTAAGGCTGGGTCATATGACATACTCTGTCATTTTTGCCAGTGCCAATCTTATTTAGTCCAAGTAATTATATGAAAATTTGTAGTTATTTTATGACCCTGAATATTAATATTTTCTGGAATTTTATTTTTGCCTGGCAGTTGCATCAGCATTTCCAGAGAACCATAAAGTAATCAAAGCATAAATGACTTAAGGCTATATTCAGGTTTGGGGTGTTTTTCTCTCACATACTGACTAAAGGGCTAGTCCCTTGGAGTAACCTGGAAGCCTGCCATGACCACCAGGGCCTTTTTTTCCTTGATGGTACCTAGTTTATTCTAGGAGTCAGAGCAACTTACTTAATTCTATACATATCACTGCCAAGTAAGAAATTATGGAGAGCAAGTTAATGAAGAAACCAAATTCGTTTATTATAGATTATAGGAAGTAGCTTATGTTGACATACGTTTGCAGAGAAACTTACCCATTATTTAAAAAATATTTTTGTTTTCATGTGTCATGTGCATATGTGTATAGGTGTGCCAAGATCTCATGTCACAGCACATGAGTGCCACATGCTTATGCCATGTTTTGCAGCCGGCTTTACATGGGTTCTTGGGAATTGAACTTGGGCTAGCAGGGTTTGCAAGCAAGCATTTTAACTGTGGAGCCATCTCTCCAACCCCATTATCCATTCTTTTTATTAAAATATTTTTACAAAGAGATTCAATTTCTTGAAATAGCATATTTTCCAAAAAGGCTTAGCTAAACTATTGAAGTCAAATCTTCCAAAATGGGTATGGTAGCACATACCTGAAATCCCAGCACCTAGGAGGCAAAGGCAGGAGGTAGTCCCAGGCTACCTTGGGCTATATACTGAAGAGCACTCTCTCTCTCTCGTTTTTCCAAGGTAGGTTCTCACTCTCACAGGCTGGCCTCATACTCACGGAAATCCTAATACCTCAGCCTCCTGGGTGCTGGACTTAAAGGTATATGCCACCACACCCAACTTTCTCTTTTTAAAAATATTTTTGAGAGAGGCAGAGAGAGAGAGAGAGAGAGAGAGAGAGAGAGAGAGAGAGAGAGAGAGAGAGAGAGAGAGAGAGAGAGCGCGAGAGAGCGAGCTGTTGCCACTGCAAACAAATTACAGATGCACATGCCACTTTGTGCATCTGGCTTTATTTGGATACTGGGAGCCAAACCTGTGGCCATCAGGCTTTGTAAGCAAGTGCCTTTAATTACGGAGTCATCACTCTAGCCCTCTTTTTCTTAAAAAAATATTTTATTTATTCATTTTCAAGCAGAGAGATACAGAGAGAGAGGGGGGGGAGGGAGAGAGAGAGAGAACGCAAGCACCAAGGCCACCACCTTGTTGGTCTGGCTTATGTGGGTACCAGGGAATTGAACCAGGAGCCTTAGGCACTGGAGGCAAGTGCCTTAAGTGCTGAGCCATCTCTCCAGCCCACTAGCCCTCTTTTATTTACACAAAAGTTTATTAGCAAAACAGTAGGACAAAGAAACAGAATATCTACTAAGCCCTCTCCTTTTAAATTTTTTAAAAATGGGTGTGTTGTGTGTCGTTTGAGTGGTGTGTCTAGTGTACACATGCGCATGTGCAGGTGTGTGCACCCCATGTGCACACACACACATGGTGAGATCAGAGGTGGACATTGGGCGTCCTCCTTGACAGTCTCCCATCAAACCTGAAGTCTGCTGTTTTTCCATTAGATTGGCTGACCAGTAAGTCTGAGATCCTCATGTCGCCATCTGCCTCGGCACTTGGGTTACAGGCATGCATGGATATGTGCTGGGGATTGAACAACTGTTTATCAAGTGCTTCTTCCCCAGTGAACCATGTCCTCAGTTCCAAGAAGCTACCTTGAAAAATAATGATAAATAGATGGGATGGAGACATGACTCAGTGGTTAAGGCATTTGCCTGCAAAGCCTAAGGACCAGAGTTTGATTCCCTAGTACCCACATAAAGCCAGATGCACAAGGTAGTATATGCATCTGGAGTTCATTTGCAGTGGATAGAGGCCCTGGCATGCTCATTCTATCTGCCTCTTTCTATCTCAAATAAAAACAAAGATTAAAAAAAAATTGAGACAGGCATGGTGGCGCACACCTTTAATCCCAGCACTTGAGAGGCAGATAGAGGTAGGAAAATCACCATGAGTTCAAGCCCAATCTGAGGATGCATAATGAATTTCAGGTCAGCTTGGGCTAGAGTGAGAACCTACCTTGTAAATTTAATAAAAGAAAGAAAGAAAAAAAAGGCTGGGGAGAAGGCTCAGTAGATGAATCTCTTGCCACAGAGCACCAATGACAGTTCAGATCTCTAGCACTCATGTAAAAGGAACCCAAGGCAAGATGTGAAGCCCAGAAATATAGTCATTAGGTTGAAAATGCCAGGGCCCTTCTCAGGGCTTAGATTAACAGAGAAATATGTACATGCACATTTTATTATATACAAAGAACAGTAAGTTTTATCAAATAAAAGAATATAAGCTATAGTCATAATTTGTAGTTATAAAAAGTCTGCATCCTCCAAAAGATCTAGGCTTTATAATGGGCCACATAACATGGTCAGAGTGCCAGGCAGGTCTCATCTCCACTCTGCTAAAGCTGGCTGTGGGTGAGCTCTGCTGCTTTCATATCTAATAAATAAAAATGCTGAAGGAAGGGTACTTCCAGGGCTATGTTTATTATTGACCATGATTGTAGACATAATGAGAAAACTTTTTGTAGCTCTACAAATGATTTGGAAGCAAATAAGTCAGAAAGTGAGGTGACAGGGCAAAAAGAAAAATCTAGGAAAAGGCAAGAATATACAGACTTACCTATGTCATAGCAGAGAATAAATGAAATGGCCCTTTTCAAGGCCAAGCGCTGACAATGTTCACTTAAGTCCAAGAGCCCAAGCCTACAACAATGCACTACTGCTCATATATCCAATATTTAGTAATATAAGAAAAATATTTTTCATTTGTTATAAAAGGTTACTTTATATGAAAAAAACTAGAAACATTTATTCAATACAAATCCTAAGTGGGATCCAACGTACTACATATACATACCAAACTATAGGGATGATCAAAAAATGAACATTAAATTCAACTACATTTACTATGCTGCCTTGATATATTCTAATTTGTTTTAATCTGTACACAGGTTCAAATTCTGGAGTTTCAGATTTTATTTTTGATTTTTCTTAAAAAATTATCTTGCCCCTCAAGTTAATTAACGATGTCTCTAGGCGCGTAGTGGCAGCCTGCTCCTTGGACCAGAGTGTTCTGAGGCTTCTTCCACTTTAGACCGTGCCACTGGGTTAGTGCCTCTGTTTTCTTTATCCTTGCCATGTGGTTTTTTATGCTGTGGATTGAAAGGGAGAAAGTAAGTACATGTAATGTAACATTTGATACACATTAGCCATATTTTATTCTCAAAGTTCTATGGAAAACTTCACAAAAGGTTCAGTATAAGTTTGAGCCAAATTTCTTTAAGTATAGCCTATTTTACGAGTCATGGAAAGAATAGAAAAGAATATTACTTTTGTGTTGTTTTCTCAGATATAATTACAAATTTTACTGTCAGGCAGTGGTTCTCAAAGAGGGAGGAATTCTGCCCCCCAGTGGACTTGTGGCAATGTCTTTAAGCTGGTACAGTATAGGGAGTGATTCTGGCTTCTAGTGAGCACAGCCTGGATGGGATCAATCAACAGGAATCATTCAGTTTAGAACGTCAGTGGTACTGCTGTTGAGAAACACTGCTTAGGGACAACAAAAATTTGTCACCACACATAAAAGCCAATTCTGCCTGGCATGGTGGTACACACCTTTAATCTCAGCACTCAGAAGAAGGCTGAGGTGGGAAAAACACCATGAGGTGAAGGTCAACCTGGGCTAAGAGTGAGTTCCAGGTCAGCCTGGGATAGAGTGAGACCCTGCCTCATAAAGCAAAAAATAAAATAAAATAAAATAAATTTCTTAAAAACAAAAAAAAAAAATTCTATTTTAAGCAGCAATGCTGACACAAGTATTAAGGCACTTTCGTTATCTTCTATTTAAAATGTTTCACATCTTGCTTTTTGAGTTAATGTCTTTGGAATCTTCCTACTTACTCATAAAGCAGTGTAAGAGACTGTTAGTCATGAATGTAAGATTATACTCAATCATGAATGCTGAGACAAATCATAAACCAACTTTAAAGTTTTAGACTGAGTGGGGATTTAGCTCAATTACATTCATATAAAAGGCTCTGAATTCTACCCCAAGGTTGAAAAGAACCAAGCAGAAAACAAAACTTTTTTGAGCAAGAGAAATTCCCTACACTACTTTAGTTTGAAACCAAACTTCCCACATTAGGCCGCTATCAGGGAAGAGATCATTTCTGGACTTCAGCTAAAAATCCCAAACCCCATCTCAAATCGTTTCTAGTACCACAGGAATTCCTTGCCATCCACAGTTCAATCACTAAGCCTAGCATGTAAAATGTCACAAATAATGAAAGGCTACCAGGTATGGTGATATGTAAAAGTGTAATTCCCAACTACACGTGTGTAGCCCAGGCATCATAGCAAGGACTGCCCCATCTCAGAAAACACACAGCAATAAAAACGGGAACAAAAAAAAAAAAGATTTCTGGCATGGTGGCACAATACCTTCAATTTCAGCCTTCAAGAGGCCGACGTAGGAAGATCGGTGTGAGTTCAAGACCAGCCTGAGCTAAAAAGTGAGACATTGCTTCAAAAAGGCATAACAAACAAATGGATTTCTGATCAGATTAAGTAGTGAGTAAGGTTCTCCTATCTTCCCCTCTTTTCATAACGATAAAAAGCTGAGAGAAGTAAATTTACAGTAAAAAATAGGGATAAGGGTGGCTCAGTGTTAGAGTGCTGCCTAGCATGTCTCAGTCCCTGGACTTGATCCCTCAGTACCATTAAGTACATATAAAGTAAAAGGGCAGAAGAATTTTGGGGTGAAATGCCTGAATGGGATTGAAGGGAATTTAGGCAAACACATGACAGTTTAAATCAGGGATTTAAAAAAAAACAAACTAGCTATTAAAATCAGATGCAAGCATATGCATATGAAAAGCAACACTTTAACTGCGCAATGCAGATAATGATGCCCTACATAAAGAAATTCTGATTTTTATCTAGGCTCATGTCTTCAAAATATAGGGCAAGGTTTATAGTACCATGCTCCCAACAGTGTCACATGGTCCTGTTAATGCCAGAGACTAAGGCAGGAGTCCAGGTCAGCCTATTCTACTGAGACCAAGTTTCAAGAAACAAAAGGT
>PVHP010002704.1:45693-86216 GCA_004024765.1 Zapus hudsonius
CTCTCTCTCTCTCTCTCACACACACACACACACACACACACACACACACACACACACAAATAAAGGTGGTGAAGTCACAAGATTCAAGTGCACAGGATCAGAGATATAAAGAGTACAGGAAACAGAATAATTAGCAAGAGAAGAGCCTAAAGCAGGAAACAGCACTAGTACAACCTAAAAGGTTTTGTCTTTTGGACCCCTTAGTCTCCAGCATTTGATGGGCAGAGATAGGTCCAAGACTTCCAGGATAAAGGGAGAAGGGAGAGAAATAACTTGTAAGAAGCAGAAAGGGGACAAAAATAAAGATTACCAGCCTAAGATACAATTTCACCTTTACATATCCTATAAAAGACCTCTTTAGCAATGACTATGTAGAATAATTTAAATAAAAGTTAACAAGCTTTCCCAAAGGAATGACTGAAAATATTTTGTTCTATACCAATGGGTTTTTTTTTTTTTTTTGGGGGGGGTGTTTCATTTTAAGAAACAGGGTCTCATGTAGCCTAGGTTAGTTATGAACTCCTGATCCTACAGCCTATGAGGGCTAGGATTTAAGGCAGGCACCATCATGCCTATCTAGGCTAGAATAATGCTTTTATACCAAATGCTGTACATGTCTGAGTTATGGCAGATGTGGAGGGTTAGGTGAAATCATATAATCAGGTACCTGGAAAAATGGAACCCCGCCACTTGAAGAGCATTCCACGTTGGTCTGTACAAATGGCTCTTGACTTAGAGGCTCTTCAGCACATTGCAGAACTGGCTTTTCTTCATCAAGGTCCTAACATAAGAAGTTGGATAAGTGACTAAGTCCAGGGGAGTAAAATCATCAGCAAGAACAGGGTGTGCTGCCAGCACTCAGTAGTAGAGGCAGAACTGCTGCAAGTTGGAGGCCAGCCTGGTCTATACACTGTGATCCAAAGTAAAGGCACTTTTTTCTTTGAATATGTGATATGTATCATATAAAACTTAAACTTCAAAATTAGCAGTGTACAAAATAAATTCCTACCATATTTTCAGTGATAGCTCCTATATCAAAATGTTAAAAGTAATCTCAGATAATGAGCTTACAGCTTAGGTTTTGTTTTCTAATTTCCAAACTTTTCTATAATTAACTATAGAACACAAATTATAGGCTTGATTGTTGAAGGTTCTAACTGCCACTTCATCTTTGTGACTTGAGACAAAATAATTCTGTTTCCTCACTTTTATAAGGACAGGTATAGCACTAGCATCTACCTAATAGGGATATTGAGAGAACTGTTATACGTAGGAAGACCTCAGACGAGTGTCTAGCATATGACCAATTTAAATACTGGCCACTATTATTATCCAATCGTTTTAATAATTTAAAAACTTCCAAGATGAAAACAAAGGCTTAAGGGGTGGGCAGTGGTCACAGGAAGTGGAGCAGGACTGACGGATGAGGAGTGTCCTTCCCACGGAATCTAGCACAGTAGCAGCTCATGGGAGAGCTCTCCAGCTCACCTGATGGGTCTCTTCTTTGTTGTTTTCTGAACAGCTTAGCATCATTAGCAGCTTGGGCTGTTTCTTTTCCAGCTGATCAAGGAGCTGTTCTCGTGGTTCCGTTCTCACCAGTGTTGATGGATACGAGTAAGTTTTCCTCTGTGGCGTCAGACCTTTACCAGACATTAAAAACATGGGAAAAATTCAAGTGTGGAATATAAATAAGATTTCTAAAAGCATGCTGAGATGCATACTTTCAAATGAATCTTGTCTTCCACAGTCAGAATCAGCCCTGCTACCTGTCACACACACACTGCTTGAACTAGTAATATTTTAAAATTTTATTTATTTTCAAGCAGAAAGAGGCAGACAGAAAGAAAGAATGGGCATGCCAGAGCCTCCAGCCACTGCAAAGGAACTCTAGATGTAAGCGCTCCTTTGTGCACTTTATGTGGGTACTGGGAAATCGAACATGGGTCATTAGGCTTTGCAGGCAAACGCCTTAACTGCTGAGCCATATTAACTCCAGCCCTTGAACTAGTAATATTGTTTACCATGACAGCCAATCTTTACTAGACCTCACCATTCTCCAGAGTCATCCATCCTCTCTCTAAAATATGGACGTTTTGAAATTTTACTGTTTTTTTTTTTTTTTTTTGGTTTTTTGAGGTAGGGTCTCGCTCTAGCCCAGGCTGACCTGGAATTCACTCTGTAGTCTCAGGGTGGCCTCGAACTCACAGCAATCCTCCTACCTCTGCTTCCTGAGTGCTGGGATTAAAGGCGTGCGCCACCACGCCCGGCGGCTTTGTTCTTAAATTTCTAAGAGTAAAACACATAAATGTAAACACCTACTGCTTGATTAAATTTACTTTGGGTGCAGGGCATGTTGGCAAACACTTTTAATTCCAGCACTTGGGAAACAGAGGTAGGAGGATTGCTGTGAGTTTGAGGCCACCCTAAGACTACATAGTGAATTCCAGGTCAACCTGGGCTAGGTGAGACCCTACCTCCCAAAAAAACAAAGCAAAACAAACAAACAAAAAACTATTTTGGTGGTCATAATTTTACTGTATTTAAATTTTACCGTATTTAAATTTATTAAAGTGAAATGATATATACATATCAGCTAATAGCAAGACCGAGCATCTAGCATTGTTCAAGTTAAAAATTACTAAACAATTCTATTTCTGTTTGTAAGTACCTGTTGGGATATCTAGTTTCAGATCCTGTTGAAGAAAGCAGTTAAGCTTAGTCAAACCAATTTGTACAGTTTCATTGAGTTCTAGACTTCGTGTTATCAGTTTTTCTTCATCAGCAGTTATCTGACCAATAAAAGTATTGTGCTGATTCTCATTAGCTGCTTTATGTCCACTTAATTTTTCAGTGATCTCTGAACTTGAAGTCTCACAACACCGACTTACAACCTGTAAATGAGACAAATAAGCTTTCATTACTAAAATTAAAGTTGCCAAAGCTGTCAGTACTTTACCCAATACATCATTTTCCCTTACCTTGGAACTTTCCATATGGAAGTTTGTAAACTACATGTAAAAATGAAGAGAGATTCACTGTCTTACCTCAACACACCAAGTAGAAATTAAGCAAGATTAGCCATTTAGCCCTCCTTATACTCAGGGCTACTTTGAAATAAATTCTGAATCATTTCATCTGTTTACTTCAGCATATATCTCAAAATGTAAGCATTTTAGAACAACTATCATGTCTAAAAAATTAACAATTCTTCCTTTATATCAATGCTTATAGTCAGTGTTCAAATGTCACCCAGTGTCTCAAGTGGTATGGTAGAATTCATCACTAGATGTTGCATATAAGTAGATCACCACTTCTCTCCATTGTATTAGCTGAAATTCCAGGAAACATTTCTTAATCAATTACACTGTTAAACAAACATGGAGTCAGGCTAGATGAAATTTATTCGTTTGTTTTAAGGATAATTCATTAGAAAAGATAGTTCAGTTGCTAAAGTGCTTGCCTTGCAAGCATGAGGACCTGACTTTGATCCCCAGAACCCCCATAAAATGTTAGATGTGGTGGAACAAGACTGAAATCCCAGTCCTGGGGAGATGGAGACAGAAAGATCCCTGGGGCTCACTGGTCAAGCAATCTAGCAATGTGGAGCGCCAGACCCTGTCTCAAATGTTAAAGGCATTCCTGAGGACGACCACCCAAGGTTGTTCTCTGGCCTCCACATGAACATGCACAAACGTGTATGCATGCCCACATACATGCACACTCACATTAAAAAGAATAAGGCTAGGAATTGACTCAGCAGTTAAAAGGCATTTCCTTGCAAAGCCTGATGTCCTGGGTTGATTCCTCAGTATCCATGTAAAACCAGATATACAAAGTGGTGCCTGTGTTGGGAGTTTGCATGTAGTGGCAGGAAGCCCTGGTGCCCCCATTCTCTCCCTCCTAACCCCAAATAAATATTTATAAATATTAAAAAAGAATAATGCTCATTGTTTTCTTATGATTCAAAATAAGATTCATTAAATTTTCATAAATTCATGGGTTTTAATTTGATATGTTTTAATCTGTTAGTCATTTTTTCTTGTTATTTTTTGTTGTTTTCTGAGATAAGGTCTTGCTATATAGATGGTGTCAACCATATCCTTCTGTTCCACCCTTAATTGCAGTGATTAAAGGCCTGTACCACCACACCCACACACCATTCTTTTTATTCACAAATCCTACCAGGGAGAATGCCATGGGTTTGGCTATGAAGTCCTTTTGACACAACTTTGGCAATCTTTAATAGCTTCCTTGCTTTCTAGTATGACAAGCTATCTAGGTAGGCTTATGCCCATGTATATTCCCTGTCTTAAACCTGTAATCAGCTAATTCTCTATGAACCTGGATTATGTTTTTTTCCAGGATGTTTACATACTTAACATAGTTAAGTTCCTTACTTTACATTTTGAGGTTTCAGTAAATTCTTTTTATTGCACAAAAAGAAACACAGCTTATGACCAATGTTAAGTAATATAATCCTACAACCCTATCAAATATATCTGAGCCATCAGAACAATATCTAAATACTTAAAGCACTTTGAAAGTACTGAAGAAAGGTAAACATAAAATGAAATGTACCCTTCCTGCAAAAATTAACAAGTCACTAACAAGACAAAAATTAACAAGAATACAGAACAGATACCAAATTAACTTAGACATATGCCAAAAATATGAAAGTGTATGTGAGCATATCAATCATTAAAATTCCAGTGTAAGCCAAGGGGCTAGGGAGATAGCTCAGTGGGTAAGCATACTTGCTGCTCCAGCATTAAGAACCTGAATTCAGTTTCTGAACCCCGTAAAGCAAAGAGCATGCCTGCCACTCTCCTGAAACCCAGCAGTGGGTGCTGTGGAGACAGGATGATCACTGCAGCTCCCTAGTCAGCAAATTTAACAGTAAAAAAAAAAAAAAGACATGCGCTCCAGGTTCAGTAAGAGATACTGTCTCAAGAAAAGACAGATGAGGTCACCTGGCATCCTCCTCTGGCATCTACATGTATACATGTGGTACATAACACAACCCAAAAAAGGAAAAAGAATAAGCTTAAGGCATCCATAATATCTGAAAACATAATATTTTGAAACCAATTCCAAGTCAATTGAGCTGGGCATGGAAGTATATGCCTTTGATCCCAGCATTTGGCTGAGGTCGGAGGATCACTGTGAGTTTAAAGACAGCTTGGGACTACAGAGTAGATTCCAGGTCCACCAGGGCTAGAATGAGACCCTACCTTGGGGGGGGGTATTTAAATTTCTAACTATAGTTATTTTTCCTCACAGTAGGCTCCAGGTACAAAGTTATTACCTCTGTTAAGTTCTGAAGCTCCTCTTCTCTTTCATTTAACCAAGATACCCACTGATGGGAAAAACAAGCAGTGCGTGTGTTCAGAGCCTCACACTTCTGCTCAGTCTCTTGAACTATAGCTTCCAGGTTGATGTTGAATGAATCACAGTGTTTCACAGACTCTTCAATCAATTTTCTGCCATCTCTGTTACACTGCTTGAGTTCTTGGGATAACTCATCAGAATCAGCAATAAATTTTTTACTGTGAAAAATTGTTTTGTTGATTATATCCATAGATTTCCTATAGAAAAAAAGAAGAACATTGTTGAATGAGGAAATTGAGACTCAAGGGACATCTGCCCTCTTGAGATCCTACAGCTCTTAAGAAGCAGGCTTGATGCTTCTAATGACTCCTCTGAGCATGGTGCTTTCCCTGTGTACATCACATCTGCCATCAATCAGATCATCTTTTCTCACAAAACCTTTCCCATTTTCCTCTCCATATGATGCTTTATTTTGTATTAATTACAATATTTTTAAATTTTATTTATTTAGAGAAGGGGGTTAAACAGAGAGTGAGTATGGGCACACCAGGGCCCTTTGCCACTGCAAATGAATTCCAGATGCATGTGCCACTTTGTGCACCAGACTTTATGCACTGAAGAATCACACCTGGACTGTCAGCTTTGTAAGAACCTTTAACTACTGAGTCCTAGTTATAATATTTAATCATATAGTTGTTAAAATGAAACCTGCCCAGTGTTATTCCTCTTATTATATCGTTCAATCAAGAGAATCTCTTACAACCTCTTCTCTAAGAGTCCTTAAACTGGCCAGCTAGTAACATTATAAATACTATTCTAAAAGTCAACTATTGCTGAGAATAAGTAACTGTTGATTGCTCAATACTAAATGAGACATCTCTGTCATGTACTACAAGACTTCAGGAACATTGTGGAAGATCGGGTGGAAAGGGTATAAGAGCTAGGAGGGGTTCAGCGGAGTAGTGCCCTTCCAGATATGAAGTGGCCATTGCACTCATGACCTCCCAGTGACTGTCATTACCTGCACAAGACCTGCACAACAATGGCCCATCAACATTTCATCATGGATAATGTAAGAGAGTAAGAAAAAAGACATCAAACAGAAGAGTGACTAGAAAGAAACCGTTCAGTAAAGGGGGATGGAGGGACAAAAGACAACAGGAGAGGATTATGATCAAAATAGTATGTATATGTATAAAAATTATCAAAGTTTAAAAGGGCTGGAGAGGTGGCTCCACAATAAATTGTACTTTCTGTGCAAACACGAGGGCCTGAGGGGTCTCATTCTGTGAGTTCAAATCTCCAGATCCCAATCCCACAGGGGAGCAAAGACCTGAAAATCTTTGGAGTCCAGCAAGTTCCATAATCAGTCAAGGGAGGACTCCAGCTCAAAAACAAGACTAAGCATAAGAGGGATGAGGCCACTGCAGGCAAGAAACACCCACCCAATGCATCTGGGGTTTGTTTATAGCAGAAAGAAGCCCTGGCATGCCCATTCTCTTCACTTAAAAATAAAAATATTTAAATAAATATTTTTTAAAATATTAACGAAAATACAACTAATGTCAGTTAAAATATATACTTAAATTTTTCCTGTTAAGTATATGCCTGCATAAGAAACAAGAGGATTATGGGATTGGGAAGATTGCTCAGGAGTAAAAGGCACTTGCTTACAGAGCCTGCCAACCTGGGTTCAATTCCCCAGTATTCACATAAAACCAGATATACAAAGTGAAACATGCATCTGGAGTTCATTTACAGTGATAAAAAGCCCATACTCTCTCCGCTCTCAAAAAAAAAAAAAAAAAAAAAAAATCTCATAGCTTAGACTGGCCCAAAACTCAAGATTCTTCTGTCTTCATCTCTTAAGTACCAAGATTATATAAGCACACACTACTACACCCATCCCTAAATTAGATTTTAGAACAGGGAGGATGTTCAGGGATAAAAAGAAATACTGTGCCGGGTGTAGTGGCACACGCCTTTAATCCCAGCACTCGGGAGGCAGAGGTAGGAGGATCACCGTGAGTTCAAGGCCACCCTGAGACTACATAGTGAATTCCAGGTCAGCCTGGACTAGAGCAAGACCCTACCTCAAAAAACCAAAAAAAAAAAAAAAAAGAAATACTTTATGAAGACAAGAGAGACATAACAATCCCAAATAGGTACGTATCCAACAAGAGAACATCAAATACATGAGGCAAAACTGATAAGAAAATAAATTTAATAGTGAAATTTCAGTATCTCCTCTAAGCAATTTGATAGAATAGGCAGAAACCAAGTGAGGTTATGGATGACCTAAAGAGTATTATTAATGAACTTGACATAAAACATTCATCCATGGGCTGGAGAGATGGCTTAGCAGTTCAGGTGCTTGCCTACAAGGCCTAATGGCCCAAGTTCATATTCCCACATAAAGCCAGATGCAGACTTGAGTTTGATCCCCAGAACCCTTAAAAAAACCCAGGTGTGGCCAGGCATGTCTGTAGCCCAGTCCTGAGTGGGATGAAGACAGGAGAATCACTGGGCCTGACTGGTCAGCCAGTTCCAAGTTCAGTGAGAGACTGTCTCTAGGAAACTGAGAGCAAAAGAAGAGGACATCTGACATTCTACTGTGGCCTCCACAACTATGTTCATGAAAGCACACACACCAGGAAAACGACAAAATGAATGAGCACTTCCTGTGCAAGCATGAGGGCCTGAGAGACTATTCAGTTCTACCTCCAGGATTCACATAAACATGTCTGTAGACACGGCCACACAGGTCTGTAACCCCAGTCCCATAGAGGAGCAGTGACCTGAGAATCACAGGAGCGAGCGAGCGAGCGAGCGAGCGAGAGAGAGAGAGAGAGAGAGAGAGAGAGAGAGAGAGAAGGAAGGAGGAAAGGAGGGAGGGAAGGAGGGAGGGAGGGAGGAAGGGAAACAGAAGAGAGGGGAGGGAAGGGAAGAGGGCTGGAGAGATGGCTCAGTGGTTAAGACCTTTGCCTACAAGGCCTAACCATCTGGGCTCCATTCCCAGTACCCACGTAAAGCCAGATGCACAAAATGGCACATGCACCTGGAGTTCAAATACAGTAGCTAGAGGTCCTGGTACGCGCGCGCGCACACACACACACACACACAGTGTGTCTGTATCTCTCTGCTTGTAAATAAATAAATAAATAAATAAATAAATAAATAAATAAATAAATAAATAAATATTGAATGTAAAAGCTGTCTTTTTTTTTTTAGAAAGAGAGAGAGAGCGTGCAAACTCCAGGACTAGTAAGAGCCCCCTGCTCAAAGAGCAATGGGGTGGGATCCTGACTCTCAGACCACCGAGGGTGAGCATGCCTGGCCACAGGCAAGCACATGGGACACTAAAAAGGAACATTCACACACATACCACACTACTCACAAACAACAAAAACCACCCATACATTTTTTAAAACAAGGTGTAGTGGCTCACATCTTTAATCCAGCATGCACATGGCCGAAATAGAAGGACTACTATAAGTAGAGGCCAGCCTGGGATAAATAGTGAGTTCCAGGTCAGCCTGGGCAAGAGACTCTGCCTCAGAAAGGGAAAAAAAAATTAAAAAGAGATTAATAAAGAAAGGTGTGTGTGTGTATTAAAATGTCAAGTGAGAGATTTGAAAGCATAAGGAATTACTTATATTATTTCTTCTCTATTCTGAAACAATTACACACTAATAAAGCTTTAAAAGAATTTAAAATTAGCTTACTGCTCTGTATTTTCTTTGACATTATTAAGTGGTTTTCGGATATTTTCACACTTTTCCTCCAAAGCACAGAATCTCTCTGCCCAAAGATTGAGTAACTGGTGAAGTTCCTATAAGAAAGATTTAGCAAAGGGAAGAGACTTAAAATTTTAACACTTGAACTTATATGAATGATGATAAAGTATTACCCCACAGATGAGAATATACAAGTTTTTGTTTTTCTTTTTGGAGACAGGGTCTCATATGTAGCTTAGGCTGCTTAATTCTCCTTCCTCAGCCCCCTGGTATTACAGGCATGCATGACCACATCCAGCAACTATACGAATGTTTTATATGTGTGTGAGGTGTGCATACATGTATGTATGCATGTTCGTATGTGTGTGGGCACATGAGTGTATGTAGAGGCCAGAGGTGGATGTCAGGTATCCTACTCATTGTTCTTGATAACATTATTTGATAGTCTTTCAATCACATATTTGCTAGACTACCTAGCCAGTTCGCTCCAGGGATTCCCTGTCTCTACTTCCAGCTCTGGGATTACAGACACACATCATTCCACCCGGCTGAGGATCTGAATTGAGGACCTCATGCTTGCACAGCAAGCACTTTAGTCACTGAGCCATCTTTCTAGCCAAATTACACAAATTCTTGATAAAGGATATTTAACTTCACCTGTCCCCAATAAAGGAAAACAGTGGAAGTGATATTAAAAGGAAATTATAGGGCTAGAGGGATGACTTAGCATTTAAGGTACTTGATTGACTACAAAGCCTAATGGCCCAGGTTCAATTCTCCAGTACCCACATAAAACCAGATGCACCAAGGAGCACATGAACCTGGAGTTCCTTTGCAGTAGCTAGAGGCCTTGGTGCACCCATATATTCTCTCTCTCTCTCTCTCTCTGCATTACAAATAAAGTATTTTTAAAAGAAAATTGTGGAACTTTTTAAAGAAGTAAATAATTAAATTTTACCTTATTCATTTATTTTTGTTTGTTGAAACAAGGACTCATTAGGTAGCCCTGGCTTGTCTGAAGCTCCTTTAGTAAACCAGGTTGGCCTCAAGCTTTCAGTAATCCTCCTTCCTCTGACTCCCAAGTGCTGGGATTAGGCATATGTCACTAGGCCTAGTTCAAATTTTACTACTTAACTACTAGTAACAAATTACTTTCCATTGTACTTCAAAAAAATCATTCAGAATTATATTTGAGAACCACTCTGACAGATAGATGGTAAACTGGGTGTGGTAGAGCACACCTTTAATCCCTGCATTCTGGAGGCAGAAGGAGGTTCCATGTGAGTTTGAGGCACCACCCTAAGAATACATAGTAAATTCCAGGTCAGCCAGGACTAGAAGCCCTACCTTGAAAAACTAAAGAGATAAGAGGGGTAGAGAGATGGCTCAGTGGTTCAGGTAGTTGCCTCCAGAGCCTAAGGACCTGGGTTCAATTCCCCAGTACCCAAGTAAGCCAGATGCACAAAGTGGCACATGCATCTGGAGTTCGTTTGCAGTGGCAGGAGACCCTGGTATACCCATTCTCTCTCTCTCTCTCTCTCTCTCTCTCTCTCTCTCTCTCTCTCCCCCTGCCTCCCTCCATGTCTGTATCTATCTGCTAACACATAAATTTTAAAAATTAAAAAGAGAGAGAGAGAGAAGAGAGGGGAGGAAGAGAGAGGAGGAGGGTTCTTACAGGTGCACAACTGGCACCTTGTGAAACGAAAGGTCTACACACCAAAGAGAAAAGAGGACTGAAAATGTGCCCAGGACTTTCATTCACTGTGCAGTAGTCCACCATGAGTCTTGGCCAACATATCAGAACACACCTGCTAACAATGCATATCTGCCATTGATTATGAAAATCATCTGTGAGCATTTTTCTGAGTCCCAAAATAGGCAGTGAGGCAGGTGTTATCAGATTTATCAACATGTAAGTATGTATTTGAAGTTCACAGCTGTTGAATTTGTGCTCACTTCAAGTTCTGGAAAACCTGAAAAAAGTAACCTCACTTAGTTGATTTTCTTCCTTAACGCCAGAGAAATCAAGCCACCTAGGTTAAGATGTTTTGGATCAGGCTTTTTGTTGTGTTTAAAAGTTACCGCTAATTTAAAACATTTCAAGACAGTTGATCTACAAAAGCTGATTGGCTTGAAAATATATATTCAAAAAAAAAAATTGATGCCAGAATTAAGGCAAATGTCCTCCGTGAGACATAAATCAGTAAAACTTCAAATTGCCAGAAATGTGTAACAGAGGCACTCACAGATGGATGGTTGCCTTCCAGACAATACAATCATCACCCCATGTGGAAAAGAAGCTAAATTCTGCTAGTTCTCAAGGTCTGCCTCACTAAAAATTAGGCAAGTCCCAAGAGTCTGTATCTATACTAATAGAGGAATAAACTGAGCAGGTTGCTCAATAAATGTTAATTATTTTTTTTCTGAATTCTCATCTTAATCCTCTAAATTTCAGGCTTTTCAATTAAGGAAACGAATAATCTAAATTTTCATTTCATCCACTAAAAATGTTGGATATGTTTTCCCTGTTTTTTGTATCACATGAATGAGTTCCTTCTTCCTCAGTTTCTAGAAACAAAAAATTCTTTTCTCATCAATAACTTTATTAATAAATGAAAGTGCTGTCCTATTGTAATAGGCTCATTTAACAAAGTTTCAGATGATTAACTACTTGAGATTTTAGAAGAGCAGATGCAAGAGTTAGATGTGGGGATGCATACCTGTGATCTAAGCCCTCAGCAGGCTGAGGGACAGAGGAGCATCAATGTACAGAAAAAAATAGGAGAAAGCACAGCTGAGTTTATCAGAGGTAATAAATATTTGTGTCATCCTAAAAAGAATTACTTGCAACACTTTCACTTTAAATGTTACAATGGTTTTCCTCTAAGGGAATGTGTGTTCACCCTTCTCCCAGCATGCTGTGAACAAATGTGCATTTTATCTGTCATATGTTTTCTCAAATTTTAATTCACCTAAAAAAGTATTCTCAATGTAGCTATGGTACTTTCAGGTTGCTAAATTACATGTTACATTGAGCCATCGTGAAACTTTCTTTTTACATTCCCATGCCAGCTACCAATTTACCTGTGAATGGGTTTGCTTTATTGTCTTCAAGTCTTCCCTTAAGTTCTCACAATGGTTCTGTGATTCATTCAAAGAAGAAACTGTACTTTCTTGGAGTTCATGGAGATTGTTACACAGTACATGGAGAAAACCATCTATTTCCTGTTTCTGATCTTCTATCTTTGAAGAAAAAAAAATTAGTTTCTTTCTTAACCAACACAAAAATTTCAAGAAATTAACAGCATAATTTTTGATACCTTCTCAGCCACTGTCAATGAAGTCTTGAAAATATGCTCTAGTTGTGTGTTGATTTGCAATATGGACACCACAGTAGGGGATAAAATGTTCTTCAGGGAACTTAGGAGGTCAGTCCTAAATTCATTCTGGTTAAAAAAAACAAAACACAGGGCTTTAAGAAGTATCCTTTCCATAAACCTAGCTGATAAAATTATAATACTTCAGCAACTAAATATGTACACTCAAGTTCTTGACACTCTTTATAACATACAGAGATACAGCTGCATATCTAGACAGCATAAATCACACGGTTCAGGCATAGTGAGTAATGCATGCCTTTAATCCCAGCACTCCAGAAGCAGAAGTAGGATAATCATGTGAGTTCAAGGCCACCTGAGACTACGGAATGAATTCCAGGTCAGTCAGCCTTGGTTACAAGGAGACCCCACCTCAAAAAACAAAACAAAACACTGTGGCACCTCACTGTAATCCCAGTACTCAAGAGGCTGAGACAGGAGGATGTCATGAGTTTGAGACCACACCAGGCTACACAGTGAGTTCCAGGTATGTGTGGACTACAGAGTAAGACCCTGACTTAAAAACACAGCCAGGTATGGTGGCACACACCTTTAATCCAGCACTCAGGAGGCAGAGATAGGAGGAGCACCATGAGTTCACCCTGAGACTACATAGTGAATTCCAGGTCGGCTTGGAAATGATTCCCCCCCCCCCAAAAAAAAGCACAAAAAAAAAAGAGGAAAAAAAAAATGAAGAAGAGAAAGCTTTGGGCTACTGGTATTTAACTATGAAGACCCAATGACTTATAGTTTATATTATCAGAACTTGTATGATCTTTTTCTTGCCAAGGTATATGTAAAACTGAGAATGTAACATAGATTGGAAAATTTTATAAAAGCTTCTTTTACTAGAGCAAGGGAAACAAGTAAATACAAAAATCTGTAGCAAATAAATTAATAAATACTTAAAACTCGTGATCCTCCTTCAGGCTGTCCTAAAACTTGCTCTCTAACCCAGGCTGGCCTTGAAATCACAGCAGTACTCCAGCTCAGCCTCCTGAATGCTGGGATTCAAGTTGTATGCAACTTCACCTAGGTCTTTTTTTTTTTTTTTTTTCATATAGTCCAGGCTGGCTTCAAACTCACTATATAGCCCAAGATGTCCTTGAACTCCTGACCCTCCTGCCTCAATCTCCATTAAGCTAGAACTAAAAGTATGTGCCACCATACCTACTCATTTAATAATACCTACTCATTTTTCAGCCCATAGCACCCAGTATTCCCAGGAAGTGGACACCCATCCAAGTACCAGCCAGGCCCAATCCTGCTTAGCTTCCAAGATCAGACAAGATCCAGCACATTCAGGGTGAGATGGTAATGGACTGTGTTGTTTCTGAGACAGAATCTGATATAGATTAGGCTGATCTCAAACTCATTGTATAGCAGAGGATAATCTTGGATTTCTAATCCTCCTACCTACACCTCCTGAGGTCTGGGATTACAGGTGCACATTACCAGACCATTTTATTTGGTGCCAAGGATCCTACCTATGGATTAATCATACTAGGGAAGTACTCTTTTTTTTTTTTAAATATTTATTCATTTTCAAACAGAGATACAGAGAGAGAGAGAGAGAGAGAAAGAGAGAGAGAGAGAGAACCAGGGCCACCACCTTGTGGGTCTGGCTTATGTGGGTCCTGGGGAATTGAACCAGGGGCCTTGGGCACTGGAGGTAAGTGCCTTAACTGCTGAGCCATCTCTCCAGCCCTAGGGAAGTACTCTTAACAATTGAACTACATCCCCAACCCAATGACTCCTCCTCTTAACTACATCAGCCAAATGAAAAAATTTCAAAGTTTAGTTATACACACTTGGAAATCAGTCTTTCTGGGAGGGACAAAAAACAAACAATAAAAAAACATACAATAACTTGTCTTTGTAAATAAAGATTCTCTGGGACAAACCCAAGGTATGTCCCAGCTTTCCTGGTAGCTAGATTGCCTTGAAACATGTACAAAGTAGCCTCTGACTATCCCAACAGCTGATCACAGTGAAACAAATCCCAGGGAAACAATGTCCTAGAGAGCTTTGTATTAGGGGAATGCCCCAGACGCATACTTTTCTCAAGGGAAAAGTGAGTTATTCTTCCACGTCTTTTATTGTGGGATGTGTGAAAGGTCTGACCATTTTCTGGGATGCCCACACTAATTCATTCCTATTTGCAAACAAAAGTATTTGTCTTTCTAATATTATTTATTTTTTAAAGAAAGATTCTTTCTTTAATATGCTTGTCACATGTTCAGCAAAGTTTAAGATGAAGAAGGTAAATTTCTGCAAAGATAACTCTAGGAAGGTATTAAAATATATACTAATCCAAAAAAAAAAAAAAAAAAAGATATACTAACAAGCAATTTTTCCAACACAGTTTTACTTTGTGCTGTCAGTGACTGTTCTTCGAATATCCTATTAGAAATCTGAGAAACACGAGCCGACACGTTGTCTGGAATAGATGTGAGAGACTCAAGTGCTGTTGAGGAAATGGTGTCTAATGCAGAGATGCTGGAAGATATCAGACTACCTAGAAAAAAAAGAAAGAAAGATTTAAACTTTTGCATAAAATATCTAAATAAAGTGTAACCAACATAAAGGGCAAAAAAGTTTCCACTTTTATTGTGGAATTTACATAAAACATAAAGGAATTGGCTCACTACATGAGTAAGGAAGGATTTAAATACATATGTTTGGAGCCAGGTGTGGTGGTGCAGGCCTTTAATCCCAGCACTTGGGAGGCTGAGGCAGGAGGATTACTGTAAATTTGAGGCCAGCCTGAAACTACCTACATTCCAGGTAAGCCTGGGCTAGAACAAGGCCCTACTCAAAAAACGAAACAAACAAAAAATTTCTCGAGCTGGGTGTGGTGGCGCACGCCTTTAATCCCAGCACTTGGGAGGCAGAGGTAGGAGGATCACCGTGAGTTCAAGGCCACCCTGAGACTACATAGTGAATTCCAGGTCAGCCTGGATTAGAGCGAGACCCTACCTCGAAAAACCAAAAAATAAAATAAAATTTCTTTTTTTTCTTTTTTGGTTTTAAAGCCCTAGACATACTATATGCATAGCAGAAGTATAACTCACTGTAAACTAGGAATTAAAATTGTTTTTGAGATATGGTTTTATACTGTAGCTCAGACTGACCCAAAACTTCGAGTAATCCTCTTGCCTCAGCTTCCCATGTGCTAAGATTAGAGACATGAGCCACCACAACTAACTTAATAATTAGACTATTCTAAAATTAATCTCTAAAATATACAGTACATAAAGAACAAGAGCTGGACATGAGACACCTGTAAACCCAGCACCTGAGATGTAGAAAAAGGAGGATCAGGAGTTCAAGATCATCTTAGGCTCCATAGCAAGCTTGAGGCCAACCTAGGCTCATGTGACCTTGTTGGCAAAAGCAAAACAAAGTTGCAGAACGTTTATTTCAAAAAAATTTCTAGTAGCACACACCTTTAATCCCAGCACTTGGGAAGGAAGGAGGACCAATATGAGACCCTACCTCAAAAAAAAAAAAAAATTCTAATTGGGCAAAGCCGCAAATACCTATAATCCCAGCACTCAGGAAGCAGAGGTAGGAGAATTTGAGGCAACTCTGAGACTACATAGTGAATTCCAGGTTAGCCTGGACTAGAGGTGAGACCCTACTTGGACAAAAAAAAAAAGGGGGGGGGGAGGAAAGGAAGACAGGGGGGAGGAAAGGAAGACAGGAAGGAGAAAATTCCCAAGGCCGGGCATGGTGGCACATGCCTTTACTCCAAGCACTCAGGAGACTGAGGTCAGATGATCACTGTGAGTTTGAGGCCAGTCTAGAACTACAGAGTGAGTTCCAGGTCAGCATGGGCTCTAGCCCCTGTCTCAAGAAAAAAAGAAAAATATATTTCTAGTGGAAATGGGGATGGGGAAGGGAGGATAAAAATGAAGCAGTTGGAAGGTGATTGGATCAAAATATATTACGTATATTGATGAAATGTTTCACAAAAAAGTGAGGAGTGTCCCGTGGAAGTGGATAATGCTTCATCCAGAAACCATAGGTAGTCACAGAAAAATCTCAGTGCCAAGGATGGAACACCTCCCAGAGAACTGTTTGCTGGTCAGGCCCTGAGACCCTTAAAACAGTACAGGGTATTGCCAAGGCTCTTGGTTACTTGCCAGAAGAAGATGGTAAGATTGTATTGCTGAAGACATTACATACTACAGTTGCAGGACACTGAGCTATAGATGAAACTTCTGAATGGCTGACATTAGTGCTGGAAAGTGCTATGAAGACTGCTTGTTGGAAAAGGAGAGTCATCAACAGTCTTAACCAGCAGTGGACCCTGCCAGCTATACAACTGGCCATTGAGAAAAGATGTGCCACTAGAGCAATGGTGGCATGCCTGTTCAGAGAGTAGTCATATGTTCTCTGACTGAATTTGAAGCCTGCTCAATGGAAGGAACTCATGCCTGATACTGAAAACTTACTCAAAAGCCTATAGTTGGAAAGTTCTTAAGCCCTAGGGAAGAAGCTACAGTTGTTTGGCTAAATGGGTATATTTGGCCCTCTCAATATGTTTATGCCCATATATTAATCCTACTCTCACTTTTGGTTAGAAAAGCTTTTCTCTTCAGATGGCAATGACCACTAGGAGACTCAAAACTCTTGAGTGCTGAGAAATGACAGTTGAGTGCACAACACTAATTGAGAGATTTCTATCACAACCTCCAAGGCTCAGGGACCATTGCAGAAAAAGGTGACAGGGGTGGGGAGAGGCAAAAGTAGGAAGACTTAGCCGGGCGTGGTGGCGCACGCCTTTAATCCCAGTACTTGGGAGGCAGAAGTAGGAGGATAGCCATGAGTTCAAGGCCACCCTGAGACTACATAGTGAATTCCAGGTCAGCCTGGGTTAGAGTGAGACCCTACCTTGAAAAACCAAAAAGTAGGAAGATTTCCATGAGTTCCAGGCCACCCTGAGACTACATAGTGCATTCTAGGTTAGCCAGGGCTAGAATGAGACCCTATCTCAAAAACAAAAACAACAAAAAACAAATTTAAACAGATATTAGGGCTGAAGAGATGAGTCAGGGGTTAAAGGTACTTGGTTGCAAAGCTGGCTGGCCTGGGTTCAATTCCCCAGAACCCCTGTAAAGCCAGACACGAAGTGGTGCATTTGGAGTTCATTTGCAGTGGCAAGAGGTACTGGCATGCTCGTACTATCTCCCTCTTTTATTTTTTTATTTCTCTCCCTCTCTCTACTGGCAAATAAATAAATAATTTTTTAAGAGAATTTTGAGAAGAAAAAAAAAAGCAGGAGACCTATACCTTGAAAAACCAAAAGAGAGAGAGCGCACGATTTAGGGCTAGAGATTGCCTAGTGGTTAGGGCACTTGCCTATAATGTCTAAGGACCCACATAAAGCCAGATACACAAAGTGGCACATGCATCTAGAGTTCATTTACAGCGGCTGGAGGCCCTGGTGTGCACATTCTCTCTCTCTCTCTCTCTCTCTCTCTCTCTCTCTCTCTCTCTCTCTCTCCTTTCTCTCTTGGTTTTTCGAAGTAGGGTCTTACACACCTATGCCTTTACAACCTAAGTGTTAGTCACAAGAAGAAATACTTTGATTCTGAACTTGAGCTTATAACATACATTAATGAAAACTGGGATAGACTGTACTCTGGAGAGGGATGTAAGCAATGGGATAGAAAAAAAAAAAAAAAGTAAAGGAAAAATCTGTAGATCATCCACCTGGCCCATATATAAGAAAAATGATTCAAAAACCTGCTGAGCCACCTTTGGATAAGGACTCAATTTCAGAGAAACCTTCTTGGGATTTACCTTGTTCTGCAGGGAGAACTGAGGGAACTGCACTTTCACCCAGTACCTCAGATGTAGATTTCACAGGTGCTTCCAGTACAAAAGAAACTACCTCGTCTAGCATTTCCAGGCATTGTGAGTTATCTAACTCTAAGAAAAAGAACTTAGACAGGAAGGTCTTGGCCTGCAGCAACACCATGATTGTGGCGAAGAAGAGATGTCTTCCAAGAATAGCACTTCAGGCTCAGAGCTCAGAGCTTGTAAGACAAGGGCAAAGAGTTCCAGTTGGTGAGAAGATCAATGGCAAGGTGCAAGAGCAACTGCATCCTGACCATAGGACTGAACATCATTACAGTTCAAGCCCTCAAGGAATCTGGCTCTTAGTATCTTAAACACACACACACACACACACACACACACACACACACACACACAATGTTAGGGATATTGTCATAATTTTATCTTTTAAAACACACAAAAAGACATAATTTTAGTGGTTACCAGAGCAAACAGATGATCATGTAGATAGTACAGTATTTAGAGAAATATTGTGAGATTTTTTTACCAAATGTTGGAAAAAATAATTTCAATTACCTTTAGAATTCATAAAGTGCAGTGTATATGCTGTTTATGGAAAGACTGTAAAGTATTGAAATTTTCTTTCAAACAAAGTGTAAAAACTATATTAAGCCTGTAAATTGCGCAAAAAAAAAAAAGTGACAGGAAGACTGTAAGAGCCAAAAGATAGGGAGAAGTGCTTTAGACACTACCTTCCAGGCACTCATGACCTCAGAGCAGACATCGATTGGGCACATCAACATACTGTCATGGATGATGGAGTGCAAAAATAAAAGACATCAAAATATGAAAAGTACTATTGATGCTGGGATTGGTGTCACCTTTAATCCCAGCACTTTCGAAATAAATAGGATCTCTGTGAGTTTGAGGCCAGCCTGGGACTAGAGTGAGTTCCAGGTTAGCCTGAGGTAGAGTGAGACCCTGGAGTTTGTTTGAAGTGGCTAGAGGCCTTGGTGCAGCCATTCTCTCTTTCTCTGCTTGCAAATTAATTAATTAAAAAAAAAAAAAACCACTAGAATACTTAGCCAGGTGTAGTGGTGTTCATTTTCAAGTCCAGCACTTCGGGAAAGGGAGGCCAGTTGGACTCCACAGTGAAACCCTGTCTCAAAATAAGACTAGATGCCAGGCGTGGTGGTGCACACCTTTAATCCCAGCACTCGGGAGGCAGATGTAGGAGGATCGCCATGAGTTCAAGGCCACCCTGAGACTACAGAGTGAATTCCAGGTCAGCCTGGGCTGGAGTGAGACCCTATGTTGAAAAACAAACAAACAAAAAAAAATTAGGGCTGGAGGGATGGCTCAGTGGTTAAGGCACTTGCTTGCAAAGCCTAAAGGCCCAGGCTCAGTTCCCTATACCCAAGTCAAGCTGCAGAGCAGCACATGCATCTGGAGTTAGTTTGTAGTGATAGGAGGACCACGCACACCATTCTCATTCTCTATCTCTTTGAAAATAATTTTTTTGTTTGTTTGTTTTTCAAGGTAGCGTCTCACTCTAGTCCAGGCTGACCTAGAATTCACTATGTAGTCTCAGGGTGGCCTTGA
The DNA here is from genome assembly GCA_004024765.1 of Zapus hudsonius. Classification (NCBI taxonomy): domain Eukaryota; kingdom Metazoa; phylum Chordata; class Mammalia; order Rodentia; family Dipodidae; genus Zapus; species Zapus hudsonius. Next base: position 65,546 of record PVHP010002704.1, read on the forward strand.
ACTCACGGCAATCCTCCTACCTCTGCCTCCTGAGTGCTGGGATTAAAGGTGTGTGCGCCACGCCCAGCTTGCAAATAAATATTTTTTAAAAAATAAGAATACAGTGCTCACTTTGGCAACACATATACTAAAGCTGGAACAATAAAAAAAAAGAATAAAATGATTAGAATTAGAAATGCATAAACTTTAACTTACGAAACAAGGCCTTATGACCTTCTAGCATGGTCTTCTGTTTTGAGCTGCCATCCTTAATTAGCTCTTCCATATTATTAAACAGACTCTCCAGGTTTCTGCCAAAAACCTCCTGAGCTTCTGCATTGTGTTCATCAACTGCCCTCTTCCGGTCCAGTTTGGAATGGAGACCAGATACATCTTGTGTGGTTTCTTCAACTGTGTTAAGCAACTGTAAATAAAAAAATTTTTTTTAAAGAAAAAAGCAAGTAAAATTTATCTGGACTACTAAAGGATTTCTCCCTGATAAGTAGTAGTAAATTTTAAACATCACATCAAAACAAATGCTTAATCTTATGCTAAATGACCCAGGTGCTTAGGAATGTTATTCTCCCAAGCTCCTAACCTACTAGCCTGACTTCACAAATTCACTGCAGTCATTATGCTTGATCAGAAGTATACCTAAGCCAGGCACAGTAGCTCATGCCTTTAATCCCAGCACTTGGGAGGCTGAGGTAGGAGAATTGCTATGAGTTTAAAGCTAAACTAAGCTGCAGAGTAAATTTTTGGTCAGCTTCGATTCAAGTAAGACCCTACCTCAAAATAAACAAACAAAACTCTGCCTTAAGATAAACAAAAATGTATATCTAATAAAAAATCTAATACATTCAACATCTTCCATCTTTAGAAGATACTAAATTCTTAATGAATAATTTCACTATCATCACAAAAGGAACATTATTAAAAAGGAACATCATAGCCGGGCGTGGTGGCGCACGCCTTTAATCCCAGCACTCGGGAGGCAAAGGTAGGAGGATTGTGGTGAGTTTAAGGCCACCCTGAGACTACATAGTGAATTCCAGGTCAGCCTGGGCTAGAGCGAGACTCTACCTCGAAAAACCAAAACAAAAACAAGAATGAACATCATTATAAATGTCCATAATAAAAAGTTTTACTATTTTTGAAATTCCAAGAATAGTTTTCCCCCCTTAAATTAGCATCTCCAGTGAGAGAAAAGTGAATGAAATAGTGAAACAGCATTTTATAAATGGACACAAATATCACCTGAGAGGAGTACAATAAAACGCAAGTAGTTTCTTGTACCAAACCTTTAATTTTTTCCAATACAAGTACAAAACAAAATAAAGGACAAACCTTGCTGGCAGTATCATGAAGTTTCTCCTCAGTTCTTTCCAAAGCTGAAGAGACATACTCTTCTTTAGCAAGTTGCAACTTAGTTTCTTGTAAATGTTTTTGAGTGGTTTCAAGTTCCTGTGTCTTATTTTGCAGGTGAGATTTACACTGGTCAAGTTCATTTTTATTATTCATAAACAATTCTGTAACCTATATGTAAAACATTAAATTATTTTTTTGCACCTCACAGACATGTTTGTTCACAGAGTAAATGGAACTTAGACAAGTGTACAGCAGTGTTCTGCATGTCCATCTAACACAGCTTGCTTAAATCTACAGGCAGTGAACTCCAAGCCTGTTAGTGATGACTGTGGGCCTCTCAAAGCTTTACTTCTTTCATCAGCACTTCTGATTTATAAACCATGAAGGACATCAACACTACTCCTAACCAAATTTCCTGATAAACCTGGGTACAGTAGGACTTCAAAGGGACCCACACATTCTTAATAAGGCTTTGAAGCATCTCGATGACCAAGGGCTCAGGCCGCACCAAACTGCACTACAGAACAGGGAAGGTCCCAAGCGCGCAGGCATGTCGCAGGCAAATAATTTTTTGAGAATTAAAAAATGCTGAGGGCTGGAGAGACGGCTCACCAGTTAAGGCCCTTGCCTCCAGTGCATAAGGACATGGGTTCAATTCCCCAGTACCCACTTAAAGCCAGATGCACAAAGTGGCACAGGCATCTGACATTTGTTTGCAGTGGCTAAAGGCCCTGGCAGGACCATTCATTTTCTCTCTCTCTCTCTCTCAAAAAAAAAAAAAAATAAATATGTATATTTTTTTTTGGTTTTTTGAGGTAGGGTCTCACTCTAGTCCAGGCTGACCTGGAATTCACTATGTAGTCTCAGGGTGGCCTTGAACTCATGGCAATCCTCCTACCTCTGCCTCCCAAGTGCTGGGATTAAAGGTGTGCGCCACCACACCGGCAAATAATTTTAAAAATAAAATTAAAAGTCAGGAAGAACAAAATAATCTTTAAACAACAACAACAAAAAAAAATCAAGTCCTTCCCATTCTAAAACTTTATTTTAAAATTTGATCTTGGGCTGAAGAGATGACATAGTGGTTTAGGTACTTACTTGCAAAGCCAAAAGGCCCAGATTCTATTCCCAAGTATGCATGTAGATAGAGCTAGATGCACAGAGTGGCATATGCACCTGGAGTTCGTTTGCACTGCCAAGAGGCCCTGAAGCACCACCCTTCCCCACCTTTCTGCTTGCAAATAAAAATATTTTTGCTGAATGTAGTGGTGAACCCCTTTACTCCCAGCACTTGTGAAGCAGAGGTAGGAGGACTGCAGTGAGTTTGAGGTCAGCCTGAGACTACACAGTGAATTCTAGGTCAGCCTGGGCTAAACCAAGACCTTATCTCAAAAAGCCAAAAATAAATAAATAAATAAATTTAAAAAAAATTTTCAATTGCTTTTCATATAAAATTGCATATTGTTTACAATGCTTACCCGACCTAGCTCCTCCTCAAGAGCACCAATTTTTTCAACCATTTCAACAATTTGTTCCTCTTGAACAGTTAACTTTCCATTCATGGCTCTAAAATAAAGAGTAATGTGATTTAACAGTTTTTTTTGTAATAAATCCTAGAAAATATTAGAATTACACAATCATTGCTGACAAACTCATTTCCATATTTATCACCATCATAACGACACCTAACTTTTGAAGAGTAATGAATGTAAATCACAAAGAACAAATGTGTTCTCAGCCCATTTATAAACATTTTTCCAGCTGGGGGTGGTGGCTCATGCCTTTAATCCCAGTACTCTAGAGGCAGAGGTAGGAGGATTATAAATGTAGTGGTTTGATTCAGGTGTTCCCCCATAAACTTAATATGTTCTGAATGCTTGATTCCTAGCTGATGGCAGTTAGGGAATTAGAACATTGTTGGAGGTGTGTTGTTGGGGATGGGTTTATGGGGATCATAGCCAGCTTCCCCTTGCCAGTGTTTGGCACACCTTCCTCCCATGTTTGCAGTGCTGTGGTGAAGATGATGTCCACCCTCTGCTCATGCCATTGTTTTCCCTGCCATCATGGAGCTTCCCCTTGAGTATGTAAGCCAAAATAAACTCATTCCTCCATAATCTGCTTTTTGTTGAATTCTTTTCTGTATAGCAATGAGCAAGCTAACTCTGACAATAAGTATGTTCAAGGTAATCAAAGAAACACACTCCTGAAGAAATCCCAAGAGAACACAGAAAACCAACGTGATAGCAGGGCATGGTGGTGCATGCCTTTAATTCTAGCACTCGGAAGGTAGAGGTAGGAGGATCGCCATGAGTTCAAGGCTAGCCTGAGACTACATAGTGAATTCCAAGTCAGCCTGAGCTAGAGTGAGACCCTACCTTGAAAAACCAAAAAAAAAAAAAAGCAACTTGATGAAATAAGGAGGTCAATATAAAATATGAGTGAGGAAATAAAAATGCTGGAGAGATGCCAATCAGAAATACTAGAAAAGACCCTGGCACATCCATCTCCCCACAACCCCTGCTTGAAAAGAAAATTTTAAAATATTTTTTAAATAAATAACATTTAAAATATTATTTAAAAACTAAAAAAAAAACTGTAGAAAGTCTCACCAATAGAATGGATCAAGGAGAGGACAGAATATAAACTAGAAGGCAAGGTTGTAGACCTAGTACATTCCAACAAAGACAAAGACAAACTAAAAGGAAGGTATGACTAAGAGTTTCAATACATTCGGGACACTATGAAGAGATCAGACTTAAGAATTCAGGGTATAGTAGGAGACGAATTATACTCTAAAGACATGAGGGGTATTTTCACCAAAATTATAAAAAAAAGTCCCTCAAATAGGGAAAATGGCCTCAATGCTACTCTCACTTTTCGCTAGAGAAGCTTCTCTTTTCCAGATGGTCGTGACCACTGGGATAACTCAAAAGACACACCATAGTGCTGAAAAGAAATGACAGTGGGATGTCTCTATCACACTTCCTGAGGTTCAGGGTCCATTGTGAAAGAGGTGGTAGAAAGATTGTAAGAGCCAAAGAAAGGGTAGGATAGCTTGCAGTGCAATCTTCCAAACATAAAATGGCCTTGATATTCATGACCTTGCAGTACCTGACACTACCTAATGCCTTCATAATTAGAGAAAAAGATATCACAATAAAAGAGACTAATTAGAGCCGGGCGTGGTGGCGCACGCCTTTAATCCCAGCACTCGGGAGACAGAGGTAGGAGATCACCACGAGTTCAAGGCCACCCTGAGACTACATAGTGAATTCCAGGTCAGCCTGGACTAGAGCAAGACCCTACCTCGAAAAACCAAGAGAGAGAGAGAGAGAGAGAGAGAGAGAGACAGACTAATTAAAAGGGCAAGGGGACTTGGTGGAGGGTAGATTTGGGAAGGGGAAAAAAAGGGTGGGGAATGGATTCTCATGGGTTACTGTCTTTAATTATGGAAGATGTTGATAAAAAAATTTTTTTTTTAAAAAAGTATTCATGCAGATTGTGGTAAGCATGCCTTTAATCCCAGAACTCAGGAAGCAGAGGTAGGGGATTGCTATGAGTTCGAGACAAGTCTGGGACTACAAAGTGAGTTCCAGGTCAGCCTGGACTAAAGAGAGACAATGCTTTAAAAAAAAAAAAAAATTCGAGCCAGGTGTGGTGGTGCACTCTTTTAATCCCAGCACTTGGGAGGCAGAGGTAGGAAGATCACCATGAGTTCAAGGCCACCCTGCGACTACATATGAATTCCAGGTCAGCCTGAGCTAGAGTGAGACCCTATCTTAAAAAATAAACAAATAACAAAAAAAGTATTCTTAAAAATTAACTCCATAGCGAAAGGCTTACCTAAAATTTTCTTCAGAAATATACACTCCATTTTTCTCTCGGGCTGCAGCAAGATCTCGCTTCAAACGCTCTATCTCCTCTGTATACTCCTAGACAAGAGAAATGGTATAGGTGTCAGTTTAATTTTTTCCCTTCAATGTTGGGGATCATGTACAACAAATAAAACAAAGTTGCCAGGCATGGTGAAACATGCCTTTAATCCCAGCACTCAGAAGCCTGAGCTAGGAGGATTGCCATTAGTTCAAGGCCAGCCTGGAGCTACAGAATGAGTTCCAGGTCAGCCAGCGTTGGTGTGACACCCTGCCTTTTAAACTGTCTATTCAATTTCAAGAATTATTATATAACTGCAGTAACTAGAACTGGGTAATACTGGTGGAACGACAGATGAATAAATCATTGGGACAGAATAGAGGCCAAAAATGGACAAACACAGATATGTGGAAAACTGATACATTGAAATTAAAAACAATTGCTCTGCAAAAGCCCATGTGTGCAGGATGAGACCACACAGATGGGGAGAAGATATTTGCACACCTCAAATATTCATAACCTTTGTATATAACAAAGGACTCGTCTTCTAGAAACATTAGAAACTCTAAAACTGAAAGTGAGACCCTACGGGGGTGGGGGACAGACTCTAAAACCACCTTAGTAAACCAAAATATAATCCAATTAGAAAAACATCTTGAAGATATGAGCAACCATTTCATCAAAAAAGGTGCAGGATGGCTTTGAATCAAGGCCAGCAGTTGGCTGAAGTTGTTGGTTTCAAGCAGGAGCCTAAAGAAATGTCTTTCTATGGTCTGTTGGCCATTTCATAAGTTTGGAAATGTAATGGTCAATTCATCAGAAAGAAACATTTGGGCAAAAAAAAGAAAAAGGAAAAAAAGAAGAAAAAAAAAGGTGCAGGACCTATCTCAAAGATGGGGTTGGATAAAAGAGCGAGGGAGGGGGCTCAGAGGGTAAAAGCGCTATCTGTACAGGCACGAGGACCTGAGTGTGATCTCCAGCATCCAGGTAAAAGCTGGTTATGGCCGTGCATACCTGGAATCTCAGGCCCAAGGGGGATAAAGACAGGAGGATTGGTCAGGCTTGCTGGTCAGCCAATCTAACTGAAAACAGGGAACTCCAAGTTCAGTGAGAGATGGGGTCTCAAGGAAATAAGATAGAAGAGATGATACCTGACATTATCCTCAGGACTTCACACATGTGTGCACAGGACATGCACATCTACAAATGTATGTGCATACATACATACTAAACACACAACTCCAAAAAACAAAGAGAAGCCATATTGATGAAATTTTGATATATTACACACCTCCATAAAAATATTGAAAATCACTGGAATGTTTATAACAGGCGTAATGTTAGAGTACGTAATTATACCTCAAAGATCCAAACAGAATTTTTAACTGTAAATAAGTGTGAATTTTATCAAGGATAGTAAGTTATAAAGCTAGCAATGTCAATATATCAATAGTAGAAAAACATCTTAATGTAGCAGCCATTTACCCTGAATCATTAAATAAATGCCGACCTCATGGGTCTAGTGATGTAGCTCAGTGATTGCCAGTAAAGACACTGACAACACACTGACTAGTCAACCAGTCACTGGCTCAACAAGTGGCTACAACAGTAGTTTAACAGATCTTGTTTGATAATAATCTCTTTCTGCTGCTTACTTTCACATGCATCAAGCAAGAGTACATTACTCCATAAATATTTAAAATTACCTTAATAAGAGCTTTTTTGGTGAGTTTCTGATTAACTTCAGGCTTATTCATTATGTTCTTTGCCCTATGAGCATATTCCAATGTACTCAGAGTTTCCTGTCATGAAAAGAAAAAGTTAATTACTGAAAACACCAGGCTAAGATACTTCTGTCATCTGGAACATGCCATATAACTTATAAATAATAACTCAGATCTAGAGCTGGAGAGATGGCTCAGCAGTTATGGGCACTTGCCTGCAAAGCCTAACTGCCAGGTTCGATTCCCCAGTGCCCACATAAAGACAGATGCACAAAGTGGTCTATTCACCTTAGTTTGTTTGCAATAGCAAGAAGCTTGACATGCCTATCCTCTCCCTCTCTCTTTTTGCAAATAAATTTTTTAAAAATATTTTAAAGCTGGACATGGTGGCACATGCCTTTAATACCAGCAATAGGGAGGCAGAGGTCACCCTGAGACTACATAGTGAATTCCAGGTCAGCCTGGGCTAGAGCAAGACCCTACCTCAAAATAACAATAATAATAATAATAATAATAATAATAATAATAATAATAATAAACTCAGATCAATATTTAATCTAAAAAATCTATTCATTAAGATTATTATTATTGGGGCTGGAGAAATGGCCCAGAGGTTAAGGCACTTGCCTCTAGTGCCTAAGGCCCCTGGTTCAATTCCCCAGTATCCACATAAGCCAGACCCACAAGGTGGTGGCCCTGGTGCCCCCCCCCTCCGCTTGAAAATGAATAAATAAAATATCTTTAAAAAGTAAAAAAAAAAAATTATTATTATTATCGGGGCTGGAGAGATGGCTCAGCAGTTAAGGCACTTGCCTCCAGTGACTAAGGCCCTGGGTTCAATTCCCCAGTACCCACATATGCCAGACCCACAAGGTGGTGGCCCTTGTACGCTCTCTTCTCTCTCTCACACTCTCTCTCTCTGTATCTCTCTGCTTGAAAATGAATAAATAAAAATTTTAAAAAAGATTATTATCAACTCTTATTCTTCCTTTTCAATCCACTTCCTTTTATTCTTCTGTCCCATTTTACCTTTTACCTTTCTTCTTTTCTTGTCAACAATACTTTTCCTGGGCTGGAGAGATGGCTCAGCGGTTAAGGCACTTGCCTCCAGTGCCTAAGGCTCCTAGTTCAGTTCCCCAATACCTACATAAGCCAGAGCCACAAGGTGGTGGCCCTGGTGCTATCTCTCTCTCTCTCTCTTTCTCTCTCTCTCTGCTTAAAAATGAATAAATAAAATATTTATTTATTTATTTATTTTTTGTAAAATATTTTATTTTATGAGAGAGAGAGAGAGAGAGAGAGAGAGAGAGAGAGAGAGAGAGAGAGAGAGAGAGGCAGACAGAGAATATGGGCGCACCAGGGCCTCCAAGCCACTGCGAATGAACTCCAGACACATGTGCCCTCTTGTGCATCTGGCTGTATATGGGCACTGGGAAATCGAACTCTGTTCCTTCTGCATTGCAAGCAAACACCTTAGCCGCTAAGCCATCTCTTCAGCCCTAAATAAAATATTTAAAAAAAAACAAAAACAATACTTTTCCCCAGAATTGGGTTGCCCCTCACAGGGAGCTGTTAGCCAAGTATGAGATCCCCAAAACAATGCAGGCCATTGCCAAAACACTTGATTACCTGCCAGAGCTAAAAGGTAAGACCCTATTGCTGAAGACACCATTGGTTATGGTCACAGGACATTGGAACACCATGCCAGAACCAAAAAACTAACTCCAGCCTAGCTAGCCCTTTATAGTGCTGAAAAGCCCTATGAGAGGCTGCTGGAGGAAAACCGTCACTAACATCATGAATAAGCAGGAGACCCTACAGACTAGAAATCAGCCAGACAGTCAAGAAGTACACATAGCCGGGCATGGTGGTGCACACCTTTAATCCCAGCACTCGGGAGGCAGAGATAGAGGATCCAAAGCCATACTGAAACTACATAGTAAATTCCAGGTCATCAGCCTGGTCTATAGAGACCCTACCTTGAAAAAAAAAAAAAAGGTGCATACATGTGCAATAGTGTCATGCAGCCTCTGCATGTAAGTGGGAGAGAACTCATATCTGGTACTGGAAGCCAAGTCAGAAGAATCTCATTGTCAGGAAAGTCATAGAAGCTCAGAGAGAAGCCCCTACTGCTCTCTGGAGAACAAGCTGCTCTCACTCTTGTTTGGATATCTACTTTATTGTACAGATGGCAGAGAAAACAGAGGAGAACCAAAATCTATCAATAAGACAAGTTAGCCAACTGCCCATCATGAGATGTGCCACCTCTACATCTGCCAGGGCCCAGGAGAAATTGCAGGGGAAGTGGTGACATGAACACTGCTCTTACTGCTAGCCTGACAACCTACCCCAGGTTGATGGTGACAAACAGTGATCAATCAAAACCTATCAAAGCACAAACCCAGTGGCTACAGAGAACTCAACACTATATCAGAGTGCCAACAGGCCTGACATGACTCAGGGAACATTACAGAAGAGGGGGCAGAAAGACTGTAAAAGCCACAGAGTGGGGTAGCAATACCCTAAGGCACAGTTCTCTCCTACCCCCACTACCACACAGGGACTGACTGAGGCCCTCATGACCCCACAGTGAATACCATACATAACCCCACTGAGGAGTCTCCAGGGTAATGCAAGCTGGGGTGAGGGGATAAATGAGAATAATCTGTTAAAACTAACTAACTACACACACACACACACACACACATATATTTTAAAAACCAGTATTTTTCTTAAAATGCTGGGACTAGAATCTAGGACCTCATGCACACTAGGCAGCTGCTCTATAACAGCTATATCCCAGCTACCTTTTGTTTCTCCTTTTCAATCTCCAAGGGCTTCACTCCTTTTGTTTACTTGTTTGCTCATTTTTTGAAAGTCTTGCTATGTAGTCCAGAATAGACTTGAATGTGCAGAAATTCTCTGCTTCTGAAGTGCTGGATTACAAGTCCATGCCACCAGTCCCGAGTCTACAGTCTTAATGATATTCTCACCTCTACTCATTTTTTCCTCCACACTAATCTTGTACTGTGCCCATATAACTAAATATTATTCAATTACAAAAAATTGAAGTTTTGATACACTGCACAACTACAACACAGTATGACAGAATGAAAGCACTCTTCTAAATTAAAGAAGCCAGTAATAAAAAACTACATACTAGGGCTGAAGAGATAAGATGGCTTAGCGGTTAAGGCGTTTGCCTGTAATGCAGGACACAAGTTCAATTCCCCAGTGACCATATAAAGCCAGATGCACAAGAGGGTGCATGCGTCTAGAATTCATGCAGTGGCTGGAAGCCCTGGCGCTCCTATTCTCTCTGTTTCTCTCTCTCTCTCTTACACACACATACACACACACACATAAATAAATAAATAAAATGTTAAAAAAAATAGAGGTAATTTATTAAAAAAAAAAACAACAACTACATACTATAGTTGGGTATAGAAGAGCATGGCTGTAATCCCAGCACTCAGGGGCCTGAAGGAGGAGGATCACAAGTTTAAGGCCAACCTGGGATACACTGCATGACTTCTTCTTATAAACAATGAAACCAAAAACAAACAATAACAGACAAAAGAGAGGAATAAAAAACAGAAAGCTGGTTCAATGGTAGAGAGGTTTAACATGCTTAACATGTAGGAGTCCCTGAATTCCACCCCAAGCACCACACACTCACATCACAACACATCACATAATGTATAATTTCACATCTATAAAATGTCTAGAAAAGCAAATCATAGATATAAAACAGTAACAGCCTAGGGCTGTGAATAGCAAAGGTAGAAAAAAATTATTAATAGGCAAATTCTGGGGCAAAAAAAGTTCTAAACTTAAAACTTTGATGACAGAGGCCTACGGCTGAAAATATGCTAAAATCATTGAATTAGTATAAAACCTTTTGGAAGTCACTAAATAACTGGCTTTTTCAGTGGTGTTCTCCAGGGTATGTTCGCATGCAACATTAAGACTTTTTTTTTCGAGGTAGGGTCTCACTCTAGCCCAGGCTGACCTGGAATTCACTATGCAGTCTCAGGGTGGCCTTGAAGTCATGGTGATTCTCCTACCTCTGCCTCCTGAGTACTGGGATTAAAGGCGTGCACCACCACACCCGGCTAGACTCTTTTATACTACATTACTGAATGAAGCTAGTAAATGAACTCTTGAAACATGGCAGCTGAATGAGAATTAAAGCTCCCACACGTGCAGCTTGCTTCAAAAGGGCTTACCTCAAGATTGAGAGAAGCAGGAGAAATGGTTGCAATGATAGATGTTCTTGTACGTCCACCAAGAGAATCTTGTAGGATTCTAGTTAGTTTAGATTCTCTATAAGGAACATGAGGTGTTCTTTCTACAAGAGCAGTAATAACCCTTCCCAAAGTCAACAGGGATTGGTTGATATTTCCAGCTTCCCGGGCCCTCTTTTCAACAGCTCCAGAGCGACCAATATTTTCACTTCCAGCAAGATCAACCTTTAATTTTAAAAAGAAAAAGTTAGGATGGAGATTGTTCAGTGGTTAAGGCACTTGCCTGCAAAGCCTAGAGATACAAGTTCGATTCCCCAGCATTCATGTAAAGCAGATGCACACAGTGGTGCATGCTCCTGGAGTTTGTTTGCAGTGGCTGGAGGTCCTGCTGCACCCATTCTCTCTATCTCTCTCTGCTTGCAAATAAATAAAAATATTTTTTAAAAGTTAATCTAAAGAGGAAAGAGATGAGAGAGGGTAGGGAGGGAATCATAATGGTTTATAGCCTATAATTATATAAGCTATCAATAAAGTTTCTTAAAAAAGTTTTTTGATTTGAATTCAAAGATTTTCATTCTTATACTGTACATAATGCATTAAATAGCAAGCAAAATAAATTTTCTATAATAAATTTCTTCAACTATAAAGATAATAATGCAGTGACAAAAAAATTGTCTCTTAATGGCACAACACCTTTAATCCCAGCACTTGGAGGACTGTCGTGAGTTCAAGGTCACCCTGAGACTACATAGTGAATTCCAGGTCAGCCAGGGTTACAGCAAAACTCAACTCCAAATCCCCTCCCCCCAAAATTATCTCTTAAGTACAAGTTTTCAAGTTGGTCTATGAGAGGATGAAGAATTAAACAGTGGAATAAAATAGGTAGATGCTTACCAAATTTAACTTTCCAATTTTAACAAGCTCTTCTCCATCAATTGTAGTTTCTTTCATATGTATTGTAACAGAAAAAACTGAGTGGGAACGACTAGAAAGCAAGATTAAATTCTCCATTCATTATAATATATTTTTTGCTTCCTATAACATACTGAAAACAGAAATGGAAGAGCTAAATACATAAGGGGAGAAAAGACTATCAGTTGGGAAATATTTATGAAATTTTGGAAGACAAACTCTTATAGCTGTTGCCTATAGAGATGACTCCAATAAAAAGCTAACAAAGTACCCTAGAGGATTGCCATGAGTTTGAGGCCAGCCTGAGACTACAAAGAAAATTAATTAATTAATAATTCTGTACTAATTCAAATGATCTTTGTTCTCATCAACATTCTTTCAATACTAGTGTCCTCTTCATGAATCTGAAGCCATTTACCAAAACCCTACTTTAGCACTAAATCTAGTTATGTGCCTCATACCTCAACCCACCCTAATTTGATATCCCCAAGTTCCTGATCTTTCCTAAGTGGAGTGAGGGAGCTTGTTTCTTACCTAGAGTAGGCGTTCATCAAGGTGGCTGCAGTTGTCCTTTTTGCTGCCCCCTTCTCCAAGATTTGATAGACTTCATCCTTGTTGTGTACTGTAATTTCCTCTAGGCCCTTGATGATCACTCCCCTCTACCAGATATCAGAGGAACAGCAATTAGATCCGTTTTAAAAAAAAAAAAACATTGACTTCTATAAGAACTACATTAAAATTTGAGAACATTTCCTTCTCAATGACTGAATACCTTGTTTCTGGGATCATCAAACATTTGTAGCCTCTCAGAAACATCCGAAGATGGACTGAGAAGATCAAAAAGTTCTTCATTGTAGATTTCCAACAGGGACACTTTGACTGAAAATTCGGTACCGTTATCAGTGAGTTTCTCAAAAATTTGATGAAGTGTACGTGGAATAATACCTGCCAACGGATCCTGAAATTATATTAATAGAGATCAAAATGAAGTAAGAATGTAATTTACTGCAGCAGGTAAAGCATACGACAAGGACCTCCTTTACAGTTTATTTGCAACAAGAAGGAATGAACCCAGGGTCTCATGCATACTAGGTCTCCCTAGATTCCCCAAACGGAATTTTATTGTTTCAGTCTCTGGTGCATCTGGAGTTTCAGATGTATACCACTACACCTAACTCTAGATAGTCAGTTTGTTTATTTTCTTGAGACAGTGTTTTAGCCCACATCCCAATTTGTAATCCTCCTGCCTCCATACCTGGCTTTATGTATATTTAAACATAAGCCAGTTAGTCCTTCTCCAGTTATTCAAATGCAACATAAGGCTGGCTATCGTGCCACGTTTATAATCCCAGCACTTGGGATATAGAGGTAGGAGGATTAGAAGTTCAAGGCCAGTCTCAGTTACATAGCAAGTTCAAGGTCAGATTGTACTACATGAGACCATCTCTAAACAACTCCCCGCCACCACCACCACAAAACCAAAAAACAGTCTATTTACATAGCACTTGCAATGTATGAGATATTATAAGTAGCCTGGGGACGATTTAGGCAATGAGAGGATATATATAGATTATGTGCAAATACTATGCCATTTGTTAAAAGATACTTGGACATCCACAATGTCAGTGTGTATGTGTGTCCTGGAACCAAGCCCTCTGAGGAATCTGAGGGACAAGTATGGCTAATAGCTTAATGTTATAAGTCAAGTCATTTATAACAGTCTGATTTATAGTCACACAACACAAAAATATTAGATGAAAAGTCCCAGAAGTAAACAACTGTTAAATTTTAAATTGAGCATCATTCTGAGTAGCATGATTAAATAACATGCAATCCTGCCAGGGACATAAATCTTGTGTCTACACTAGATAACACTACCTGCTTGTTATTCACTTGGTGCTCTTTCTGTTATCAGATCAACTGTCTGGTAAGGATGTGTTAGTGTCTGAGTAACTCTGATTTCATCTAAGAATATCCTCTTCTGGGCATGGCAGCTCACATCTGTAATCGTAGCACTGCAAGCTGAGGCAAAAGGATTACCAAAAGTTCAAGACAGCTTGGACTAGAGTATGAGATCTTATTTCAATCAACAAATAATTTGTTTTTAAATTGTCCCAAAGCACAATAGTAATGATTTTGGCAATTTGGAAAGGTCAAATAGAAAATGTAAAATGTGGCCAAGTGGGTGATGTACACCTTTAATCCCAGCACTTAGGAGGCAGAGGTGGGAGGATGGATGTGAGTTCAAGGCCACCCTGAGACTACATAGTGAATTCCAGGTCAGCCAGGGCTAGAGCGAGACCCTACCTTGGAAAAAAAAAAAAAAAATGGAATATGTGTCCTTGGGCTAGAGACAGATGACTCAGTGGTTAAAGGTAATTGCTTGTAAAGTATATCCTTCAAGCAAAAAGGTAAAAGGTTAAGATACTTTAAGAGATACACAGAAAGGAACCCTACTTGCTTAAAATGTATTATACTCTATCATTATAATTCTTATATTTTTGTTTTGTTTTTGAAATAGAGCCTCACTCTAGCCAAGGCTGACCTGGAACTACTCTGTAGTCCCAGGCTGGCCTCAAACTCATGGTGATCCTCCTACCTCTGCCTCCAGACTGCTAGGATTAAAGGCATGCACTTTCTTATATTTTATTAATTATTGACTAAATCTTATAAATCTAATTTATAAATTACATTTTATCATAGGTATAGCCATTTAAGAAAAAACACAGTATATATAGGGTTTGGTACTACCTACTATTTTGAGTATCTATTATTTAAACAGTGAACGTATGCCCAGATAAGGGAGGACTACTGCATTCTACTTCACCTGTCCTAAGTAGACTTTTGTTTATCACTTAATTGTGCCATATGCATTGGTTTTGTCTCTCTCAATGAAACTATGTTTCTTTTTTTGTGGTTTTTTCAAGGTAGGGTCTTGCTCTAGCCCAGGCTGACCTAGAATTCACTCTATGTCTCAGGCTGGCCTTGAACTTATGGTGATCCTCCTACTTCTGTCTCCCGAGTGCTGGGATTAAAGGCGTGCGTCACCACGCCCGGTGAAACTCTTTCTGACACAAATCATACTGTATACTTTTCCTATAGTAGTTTATCCTAAATTCACAGGTGACCTGTGTTCTTTGATCTTCTCTACTTTAAGACAGAAATCTGTAACCAAATTTTTGTCACATTACATACAAAAGTTTCTTATAAACCATAATTACCTCCTCCCAGGTATACACTTCATTGGGTGACCTTTCACCTTCCATTGTAAAGGTTTTTCCAGTGCCAGTTTGACCATACCTGTCAAGATTAACAAAAGTATTAAATCAAAAACAAATACATACATCTAAACTTCATCAAACTAAAGCTAAAAAATAACTGTTTTACTTACGCAAAGATGGTACAATTATAGCCCATGATAACTTCATCCAGAATTGGACAAACCACACTTCGGTAGACATCAATTTGTTTAGTAGATGCTCCAAAAACCTTAATGAAAGAAAACACATTATTCTTTTAAATAATTTCACTCACAAGAAATCAACTCAAAGAAACAATTAAAATTCCTAAGTATACCATTTTCCATGAGAAACACATCAAGAAATAGCACCCTAATTGAAAGAAAGTAAGTACCATATCAAAAGTGTATGTTTTCCTTGAGCTCTTGTCAGCCAAACCTGCAGTTCGTACACTAACTTCTTTTCGTGCATGATCACATTCTACTACTGAATGCGCGTTAGCTTTCCGTTCAGACAAGTTAAATGGCCTATAAAAAGAAAAACACAAAGTTACTCAAGAACTTTTAGTTATCAGATCATCAAACAACTCTTTCATTAACTATATCAGTCAATAATAGACATAAGTACTAAATCATAATGCTAAAGCAGACATAATTATAAAGGTGTGTTTTCAAAAAAATAGTTTAATATTCAAAGAGAGAGTCAGGTGTGGTGACGTACACCTTTAGTCCAAGCATTTGGGAGGCTGAAGTAGTAGGATCACCATGAGTTTGAGACCACTCTTGAGACTACATAGTGAATTCCAGGTCAGCTTGGGCTAGAGCAAGACTCTACCTGGGGGGGGGGGGGTGATTTTTTTTTCCAAGAGGGGCTGACAGATGCCCACCAGAACTAGATGACAAAACCCTATTGGGGAAGACTCTACATGCTTAGGCTGTAGGTCACTGAGAAATCAAGCTGGAGCTGAGCTGGAAACCTCCCTGTTAACCAGCTGACAGAAAGCTGGAAAAAGCTACACTGCATAAAGCCCTGTGGGAGAGAAGTGATCGATGATGGTAAACAGCTGTAGACCTTGCAAGCCTTCAGACTGGCTTGCCAGACCAAATGTGCCAACTGGTAAACAACAGCTCTCTAATTGGACTGAAGGCCTGCTCCATGGGAGGGAATAACATGCCTGGTACTGAAGTCAAAATCCTATGGGGGAGGGGATATGAGCCATAGGGGAATAACACTGTTGTCCAGCTGAAGACATACATTAAGCCCACCAAACTGCCTTATAAGCACTTTTTACAAAAGCATTTAGCCATATATGCTACTCTCACTTTTGGTTAGAGAAGCTTTTCTTTTAGATAGTGGTGAGCAATGAGTAACTCAAAAGACACCATAGTGCTGAGAAGTGACAGTGGAGTGTTCAGCACTGGGATGTTTCTATCACATCTTCTGAGGCTCAGGGCCCATTTCAGAAGAGGTGGAGGAAAGATTGTAAGAGCCAAAGGAAGGGTAGGACTGCATACAATGCAATCTTCCAGACACAAAATGGCCTTGATATTCATGACTTCACAGTGCCCAACACTATGTACACAAGACCTTCATAATAGGAGGAAAATATGATATAGAAATAAGATGGAGACTGAGAGGGGGAGGGGATATGATGGAGGGTGGATTTGAGAGGAGGAAATGGGAGTAGGAAGGGAATTATGTTTTACTGTGTATAATTATGGAAGCTGTCAATTAAAAGTTAAAATTTTTTCAAAGAGGGGCTGGAGAGATGGCTCAGTAATCAGCAGTTAAAGGCGTTTACTTGCAAAGCCTGTCAGCCTACGTTTCATTCTGCAGCACCAAAGCCAAATGCACAAAATGACACATACATCTGGAGTTCTTTTGCAAAGAGGTCCTGACATGCCCATTCTCTCTATCTCTCTCAAATAAATAAAAATACTTTAAAAAATACTTTTTAATTTTTTTTCAAAGACAGATAAAACACAACAATTCTAACAGGTTGGGATTTTTTTTTGTTTGTATTGTTTTTGAGATGAGTCACTTTGTAACCCAGACTGGCCTCAAACTTAATATGTAGCTGAGTGAGGATGATCTCGAACTCCTGATCCTCCTGCCTCTTCCTCCGAAGTACTAGGATTACACATGTGTGCCACCATGCCCAGTTTATCCAGTGCTGTGACAAGGCAGGCACTCTGCCAACTGAGCTACACCCCCAACCCCACTAACAGCGTTTTATTTTTTTTTTATAAAGCCAGTCAAGTTTAGCTGTAGGGGGTTGTATACAACTTTAGTGACACTGTTACTACTGATAACCCACGACCATCAGACCAACCCTAACAGTTTTTTAAGAGTAGATGCTAATACAATTAAAGATGTAAAAAAATACACCTCAGTAGTGGAGGAAGGAGCATCAGAAATGCAAGGTCATCCTCCACTACACAGGGAGTCTGAGGCACATAAAACTGTCCAAAACCATCCAACCAAGTCCTTTTACCAGGGAATCTTTAACATAAATGGAGAAGGGGAAAATATCAAATAAATATATTAGGTATTGATGGGTCAAAAATGAAAATAAGGCAAATTAAGGGGAATAAGAAGTGCGAAGAGGGGGCTGGAATGATAGGTAGTTCTGTGTTTAAAGGAGCTTGTTTGCAAAGCCTAAAAGCCTGATTGATGGGCCTGGCTGGATTCCCCAGCACCCAGACACACAAAATGGTACATGAATCTGGAGTTCATTTGGGTTGCCAGGAAATGCTTCCCCGAGAAGATAATATTTAACCAGAGCTCAAAATGCATATATTTTAGTAGAAAGGCTTTCCAGGTAGACAAGAGAAATTGCAAGGCCTTGAGTTAAAAGTACAGTAGGTACATTTTTAAAATGTATTTTTGTGACTGGGGAGATGGCTCAGCAAATAAAGCTATTGCTGCCCAAGATGAGTACCCAAGTTCAGAACACCCACTCCCACATATACCTACGCAGAACTAGAGGCTCTGGGAGGCGTTAGTAGCCTCAGTGATGCCTACAGGGAGGGAGGGAGGCAGAGACAGGAGAATCCACTAAAGCTCAGGAACACAGCAGTAAATGAAGGGACCCCACTTCCAAGGGAGGTGGAACGTGCTGGCTGATACCTGAACGCTGTACTTATTTCCACATGTACAGTGGTGTAAGCCTGCCCACACTCACATACATACACATAACATACACACACACACACACACACCAAAAAAATTTGTTTTGTTGGTTTTTTTTTGTTGTTGTTTGGTTTTCGGTTTTTCACTCTAGCCCAGGCTGGCCTCTGCCACCCAAGTGCTGGGATTAAAGGCATGTACCACCATGCCCAACTTACTGGGTTTTTTTTTTTATAATTTTTATTTGCAAGCATGGAGATAGAGTTAAGAGAGACAGAGAATGGGCATGCCAGGGCCCTCCCCGTACAGCCTAACAACCTAGGTTTGATTCTCCAGTACCCACATAAAACCAGATGAACAAAGTGGCATGTATCTGGAGTTTGTTTGCAGTGGCAGGAGGCCCCGAGCCCCCTTTCTCTCTATTCATCATCATCATCATCATTATAAGAAGAAACTTGGAAAAATGAGCACACATGCATATCTCACACATATACAAAAAAAAAAAAAAAAGAGAGACACAAAAGGAGAAATGGTGGTTGCCCACGCCTCTAATCCCAGTGTTCAGGAGGCAGAGGTAGGAGGATTTTGTGAGTTCAAGTTCAAGACCAGCCTGAGGCTACATAGTGAATTCCAGGTCAGCTTGGGGTAAAGGGAGACCCTACCTCAAAAAAAAAAAAAAAAAAAAAAAAAAAAAAGATCCACAGCAACATCCTAACTTTACTACAAAAATGAAAATAGAATTAATCTCAAAGGTAGCAGAAAGGAGCAAAATACTAGAAAAAAGATAAGTAGAAAATGGGGAGGAGAAGATGGTGAAAAGTTGGTTCTTCAAAACAAAAGCAATAAATTGACAAACCTTTAGCTATACGTACTAATGAAAAAAGGCTTACTAAAATTAGAAGTGAAAGTGGGAATAATACTATTGACTTTACAAAAATGAAGATGATTAGAGTGCTATTAATAACTATATACCAACAAATTGTTACCTAGCCAAACAAATTCCTAGAAATCCAAAATATGCCAAGACCAAATCACAAGGAAATAGAAAATCTAAGTAAATGAAAAATCTCCTGCCAGGGTCTGGAGATGTGGCGCTTACCTAAAATGCACAAGACCCTGGATTTGGTCTACAACAGGTGTGGGGATGGGGGCATTGACAAAACAAAGCTCTGCTTTCTCTCATCTTCCAGAACCAGCTGGCCCTGCAGTTCAGTTGCCAACATGCAGCTCAACAAACACGCTGAGAGTTACATCCCCTCCGACAGGCCAGATTGAGGCTAATGTGGCCACACTGGAGGACATTCAAGCATGTTCCTGACAGATGCACCCTAGCTGAGAAGTGCTGGAAAGGTGAGAGGTCCAAAGGGTACACCTGGGGCTTTGTCACATAGTCCTACCTTTGGCAAGAAGGGCGTCAATGCCAACTCTTAAATCTATTTAGTCCTTGTTTTCTCTAATAAAGCCACTTTGCACAGGCAAAAAGAGGGAGGAAGAGACAGGGAGAGAAGGTTTCAAAGGCGAATTTTATCAAGCATTTCAAACTTTGTAACTCAGTCATTCTGAGACTAGGTGACATTCTCCTGATAATAAAACCATACAAATGGGCCAGCTAATCTGACAGTTCTTAGCAGTCTGAAGGTTCACATGCAGTAGTACGAGACCCTGTCTCAAAGAAGGTGAAACAGATACCTTGATGTTATTTCCTGATCTCTACCCCTACAAAAAAACATATGAAAACTTTTAAAAAAAATATGAAAACTGAAGATCACTATTCCTTATAACCATTCATATAAAAAATGCAAAGCCAAGTATGGTGGCACACATTTAGCACTTAAGAGACTGGTACAGGAGGATCAAGTTGAAGGCTCTCCTGGGCTACTTAATAGAGGCAATCTAGGAGGGAGGGAGGGAAGGAGGGAGGGAGGAGGGAGGGAGACCCTACCTTAAAAAACAAACAACAAAAAACTTCAGGCTAAAAATATTCAACGAACAACAACAAAAAAAAAAAAACACAAGGAAAATAGCTCAGCATAATAAAAATTATGAAATAAAAAGCCAAATATGAAAAACCCACAGCAAACACCACATTCAATGGCAAAAGACTGGAAGCTTTTCCTTTAAGAACAAGAGTTCTTTCACCACTTCTGGTAAGCAGAGTAATGTAAACTAGGAAAGAGAAAGTAGGCAGAAAAAAGAAAAA
>PVHP010002705.1:0-19142 GCA_004024765.1 Zapus hudsonius
TGAGATTAGCTTCTCTGTAGTTGGTAATGGGAATTTCTCCTTGGAGCCCAAGTTTTTGGTTCCTGTAGGATTTTGTCCTGAGTCCCAATTCCAGTTAAGGGTTCCTTGTCACTGAGTGGATTTCTTGACTAATTTAAAAGCTGTTGATTACCCCCACCCCCAGGTTTTGGTGCCTCTATTGCACAGGTGATCATTTCTTGGCTCGCTGAAGGAAGTGTCTTCTTGGCTCTCCCAGAAGGAAGTGTGTTCAGCCTTCTTGTGGCACAAGTCTGAGTTTTATATCAGTGGTCTCTGCTTTCTCCACATATCATTGACCAATTTCCCCTGGCAGCTTATACAGTGCCTTCCAGCACCACTTGCTACCATCTGGGGGCTGGTTACCATTCTGGATCTTGCAGGGTCTCTTGGTGTTGTGTGATGACTTTCTGTGGTCTCTTCAGCAATAGGGTCTTACCTTTGGCCTGAGGTGGGTATTCAAGAGCTTTGACAGAATCCTGTCTTGTTTGGGGGACCTTGTGGGTCTCTTTGATCAACAGCTCAGTGTGGGAAGGAACCAATGATTGGAACCGGGAGTTGCAGGTCTAATCAATTTTTCATGGGGTTAGGCTTCCTCCCCTTCTATTCATGCCCCTCTTACTAGACAGTGCCCACTTCTTCCTCAAGAGCTTACTGTATGAAAGGATTTTATTTTGATTCATTATTGGTTCAGCTTGTTGTAGAAGTTCCCCCCAACCTCCCCCCTCCCATTCCTTCCACCTCTTTCTCATTTCTCCTGTCAGGTTTGCTTAGAGTTTAAGTTTATCCTTGTTAGGAACTGCATATGAGGGAGAATATGCGGCATTTGACTGTTTTGCGAGTTCACTAAGTAAGATCTGCTCTAAGTCAGACCACTTTCCTCTAAATTTCATTATGTCATTTTTCCTTTCCACTTAATTCTATTGTGTAAATGTACCACAACTTTGATACCCATTCATCCAGGGATGGGCATCTGGGTTGGCTCCAGTTCCTGGCTATTATGAATTAAGCTGCAATAAACATGATTACACTAATGTCTTTGTGCTGAGGTGTGACATCTCGAGGGTAGATGCCTAGTAGAGGGATAGCTGGTCCATTGGCAGCTCTGTCCATTCTGTTCAGGAGTCTCCACAGTGCTTTCCATAGTGATTGAACAAGCTTACAATCCCACCAGCAGTGAATGAGGGTTCCTCCCCCACCCCCCGCATCCTCGCCAGCATTATTGTTGGATTTCTTTATGATTGCCATTCAGACTAAAGGTGGAATCTCATTGTAGTTTTTATTTGCATTTCTCTGATGAATATACCAGGCATGTGGAAATAAAAAGTGGGTGTGGCTACATTAATATCTGACAAACTTTAAACCAAAATCAATTAAAAAGAACAATGATGGCCACTTGTTACTCATCAAGGGAATGATCCAACAAGAGGATCTCACTATCATAAATATATATGCACCAAACTCAGGTGCACCACAGTTCATAAAGCAAAATTTACTCAAAAACACGTTTAACACTGATGATTCAGACCTACATGACAAGAAAAAACAAGCCCATCCTCGTCCTCAAGAATGCATAAACTTTTTGATGTTTTTTAGGTAATAAACGAGGCACTCACTTCAGCACAAAAGACTTGGAGTCAATGGGATATCATTTTTGTGATTCTCTCTTGGACTACTGTGATCCTGACCGGAGCAAGGTGAATCACATCCAAGCCATCAAATAACTTGCATGCGAACCTGCACTGGTCTTTTCTTTTAATATCCTGACAGGACTTTGGGTTGGGGTAGTTAATATCCTACTCACTATTACTCTGGATATCTGTAAGTATTCAACTAGTTTAATTAGAAAGTCATGTTATTTTTCTCATGAACGAATGTGTAATTTTTTCCTAGTATTATCAGTGCCTGAAAGAATTAGAAGAAATGGAAAAGCATAAAACCTTGGATAGAGGCCTTGATGATTCAGATAATTCTTTATTAGAAACTACCTTGGATCTAGAGTCTAGGTAAGTCAAAACTATCCCAGTAATCTGCTCTATTGTGCTGCTATGCCCTTTATGGCAATTCTAAGATATTGTTATCCGGTCCACACAGAAAATCCCTACTCATAAGTAGGGAGAACTTTTTCCTAGGCACATTATTTTGGGCAAACTGTACTTTATTCAATATGAGCATTACTGTATTCAGTGTGTAAATATATGAAGCATACAACAAATTTTACACTCTTATTCTTTATATCCATAGGAAAACTGAGTAGAAATTACATAGATTTACCCTATAGCCCCAGCCCCTCACACACATAGCCTCCTTCTGTTACCGACATCCCAGAATGATTTGCACGTTGCAATGGGTGAATTATAACATATCATTATCACCCAATGACCATAGTTTACATTAACATTCACTGTTTGTATTGAACATTCTATGGGTTTGAACAAATTTATAATGACATGTATCCTACTGTCATAGTACATTTTATAGTATATTACAGAATATTTTCACTGTATGGCTTTGCTCATCATCCCTCCATCCACACCACCCCTTTGCCCCTGGCAACCACAGGTCCTTATGACTCTCTCCATACCCTTGCCTCTTTGTGAATGTCATTAGATTGGAACTTTGCAGTATCAGGCTTTTGTCATTCGTGCATGTGTATGTGTTCTTATGTGTGTTGTTGGTGCAGGCACACATGTCACAGCATGCATGAAGGTCAGAGGACACCTTCTGGTGTTGGTCATTTGAGGAAGGGTCTTTCAGTTTTTACTGCGCCATTCACCAGGCTAACTGGCTTCTAGTGTATTCTCCTATATGGACCTCCCTTCTAGCTTTAGACAAGCTGGGATCACAGGTGTCCATCACAGCGTCCAGCTCTTCATGGATGTGGAGATCTGAGCTCAGGTGCTCGCTTTTGTGAAAGTCTTGAGAATTCAGAGAATTCTGCAGTAGAGAATTACATTGGATCCCCAGCACTGCATAAAACCAGGCACACACTCTACCAACCCCAATCCCAGAGATTTCTTAATGAGACTATACAGTGGTTTTAGTTCCACAAAACAAGGTTTTCCTTGTAAACGAAAGTTGACAAGACCAATCAACCAATAAAGCCAGAGCTTTATCCACTGAGCCATCTCCCCAACCCCACACAAGATTTTCAGACTGGCTTCACTTGCTTTAAAATAGGCATGTAAGATTCCTCCATGTCTTTCCATGGTATAATAGCTCATTTATTTTTAGCACTGAATGATATACTATCATCTGAACATGCCACAGTTTATCTACTCATCTAACAGACATCTTGTTTGCTTCAGAGTTTTGCCAACTATGAATTATGAAAGCTATCAATATTCACATGCAGGTTCTTCTACAGCTATGCTTTAGTCTTCTTAGAATATATTGCTGATGTAGGAGAACAATTTGTTGAATTGGTTTGTGATGTTTATTATAGCAATAGAAGGATATTCTTGTCAGTTCCACACTGAAAGTCTTGAGAGGAACATTGCCCAGAGGACGCACTCTAGTCATGCAGAAGCAGGAGCTGTACTCTGGTTCGGCTTCATGGGCATGGCTTCAATCTTAAAACAGCAGAACTCATTGAAGTGTATTTAGGTTTTATTTAGTTTATTTTTCTTCCATCATTGGAATAGATTTCTTTTTCTCTATTTTATGCTTTTACAGGATAAGAACACTTTTAAAAAGATCCACCCTCAGACTGGGGAGATTGCTCAGTGAGTTAAAGACAGTAGCTTGCAAAGCCGGCTGGCCTGCATTCAAGTAAAGTTACCCATGGACCAGACTTATTTACAGCAGCAAGAGACCCTGTCCCTCAATGTGGGTGAAGCACAGAGAACTCCTCTGACTTCCACATGTACATCGTGGCACATGTACGCCCATATACACATACATATATACATACATACATTGCACTCTTCAAGTTTTTAATGTGTATATGTGTGCAGTGTACATGCAGGTGTGGATGCATGTTTACAGGTGTGTGGGTACATGTGCACATGGGTTTTACATGGAGGAACAGGGACATGAAACTATTCACTCATGTTTTCAAAATAAAATAATGAACAAATAAGATGAAAATTGGTCTCACTTGTCATTAGGAAATTGTAAATTTAAACAATGAAATATCATGACACACATTTTAGAATTGCACTGATATCAAATCCTGGGTGTATCATCAACAGTGTGGAAAAACACAAATTCTGACAGGGTGTGACTTCCTGAGGAGACAGGAACAAACATCTATTCACCCCAGATAAGGGCATGATGACATGCCAAAAAGTATTCCACCTGAGCCCTGCTCAGTGAACCAGTAAATTTTGGGGAGTCACTTACAGGAGCATGGGTGACCTGAAGATCCCCTCTCATGGAAAACTGCACCCATGGAACTCACTCCCTGCCCTCCTTGCAGAGCTCTAATGAAGAGTCCCTAGAAATTGTTTGCTGCTATATGCCCTTGGGAAAGGGGCCTTGTGAGGTTCTAAGATTCCTGAGCCTTATAAACTTAATACGTTTATTGGGTCTCGCGAGCTTCCCTCTTCCCTCCAGAAAGGAATGTCTCAATTTAGAGGAAATAGCCACAGAACAAATGCAAAAGGCACAGTTCTATTGGGAGACAGTTAACAGTTTCTTACAAAACAAAAAGTCTTACTGATTAGTCCATCAATCATATATTTGGGTTTTTACTCAAATAAATTTAAAGTATGTCCACAAAAAAGGGGACACAAATTTTATGATTGTCAAAACTGGAGACAAGGTGGTAAAGTAAAAACAATAGTTGACATTTTAAAGTGCCAATGAAACTGTCTGAAAAGTATTTGTTTTTTTATTTTCTCTATTTTTTTTTTAGTAGCCGAGCCTCTGACAGCTCAGAGTCCAATGATGCTCAGACTTATCTTCTCAAGTTAACGCCTCAGGTAGGATGAAAGGTTTTGCTTTGGTACAGTTATGCTAAGTAAGCACTGTGATTATTGCTACTAATAATTCAGGCAGAAAAGTAAGGTTTGTACTTACATCATTATTGTATAGTAATAATTGTACTTTTCTGATTACATGCATATCTTTAAATCATACAATTCTCTAACCTTAGACTTTTTTTCTAACTCTGTTGCTTTATAGATGAGAATAGTAAGATCCAGAGAAATAACATTACTTCTCAAAATCCACATCACTTATTAGTGACAAAGGTGACAACCTAACATACAGCACTGATTATCAGCCCAATATTCATTTACACTTATTATCTAACTCTATTTTATCAGGCATAGCCTAAGTACTAAAGCTAAAGAGGTAAATAATAATAATGAAACAAAAAATCTTGCCCTTTGTTGTCCTATATTCTGGTTGGGAAAGACATGCAATAAACAAGGTAAGTAAAATATACGGTATTTTAGATGGAAATCGGTGACTGACAAAGCAGGGAGTGACTCCAGGCTGAGGTGGGAATTTGCAAAGGGCTTACCAAAATGTTAGCAGCTTTTACCACGTGACAAACAACTGCAGAAAGTCAGGAATTTGCAACCAACTTTCTCACGCATAGGTCTGGAAGTTGGCTCCTCTGGGTGGGGTGAGCTGGTGTGAGCTTCAGGCTGCAGGCTCAGATCCTTTCTAGTTTTTGTGTTTTTGTTCTTTGCCCAGAGATTACCCATGGCAAAATCCAATGGTGAAACCCTGATTGCAAGAGGGACAATCAAGTTTACTGACAGCTACATTGCTTCCTGTAAGCCATATACCATAGCGGGACCCACATCCTAGACCACCTTCACTGACCTTCCTCCCAACACAGGAAGTCAAGTAGGCAGGCCCAACATCAGTAGCCGAAGTGTACAGTTATACACGGCAAAGACAGTAGGAAAATTTTGGAAACAAAACTCCAATATTCCACAGATCACCTTCTAATTCACACTTACTCACTGTCTACTCAAACGCAAAATATACTAGTACTTACTTCCTTTCTAAGACACCCTAAAACTCTCGCCAAATCAAAGCACACAGCTCACATCTTGACCAACATTGGGTCTGGAGTTATCTTTTGACCCAGTCCTTGTGAAATAAATTATCTGCTCCTCCTTAACACACCTACAAATAATGAAACAGAGATAGGAAAATGATAATGGACACCCCATTCAAAAAATTAAGACTAAGGAGCACATGACCGTAGAACCAAAACAATTCTGAGATCGCATGTGTATGCCAGGGATTATGCCACAGCCCTGGGGTACATGGGAGCTCAGCAATTAGTTTGAGGATTTAACATGAAAATGAGAGAACATGCCCTATTCTGAGTAGTAGAAATATTTTTTAATCCATAATCAGATATATTGAATGAGCAAATAATGAGTCGGTATCCACAGATCCCCAAATTCTCTCTTCCCTGTCCCCAATCAGCTGGATATCCTCCTCTGTGGGCAGTCTGGATCAGTCCATGGGGTAGGGGTTATGGGTAGCCTAGGAGTCAACCCGGTTCCACCCTCCTATGTATGTTGTTACTGAGGGGGGCAATGTCTCTGGCAGTTCTCCCCCACCATGGCTCTTACAATCTTTCCGCCCCCTCTTCCGCTCAGGTCCCTGAGTCATGGTGGGTGAGTATTAAGGCTGCTTTATTGTTGAGGTCTTAGGGGGGGGTCTCTGTACTTCTGCTTTAGGTTTTGTTGAAAATAGTTGGTGTCTGTCTTGGTGGCTCATCCTGGGTTGACTGATTGGCTGTGGTTATAGGTCTCTTGCTTATCACACCACTCTCTACAGGGTTCCATGTGGAGCCTCCACCGTAGGTCTGGTGTGGTCATCTCTTGCCAGGATGTCAGCTACCGGCCTGTGGCTCACTGGTAGGGTTGGATGAGACACAGCTCTCTCACTGCCTTCTGAAAAATACAAACAGAATCTCCATCGGAGAGTGAGATCAGTATAGGTTAACTGAGATACACATTCCCGAATTGGCTAGATTTTATTGTTATTAGCCTCTTTGTAAATCACTTGTAAAGTGCATTTCTCTTTGGGGTCCCAAGATCTTGATTCTCAGTGTATTTTGCCCTAAGTCCCCAGTTCCAGTTAAGGGTTTCCCATCACTGAGTGGATTACTTGGCCGAATTAAAAGCTGTTGATTGCCTCCCCCAGGCTTTGGCTCCTCCACTGCACAAGTGCTCCTTTCTTGGTTCGCTGTTCTCTCCTAGTAGGAAGTGTGTTCAGCCTACTCATGGCAGCAGACTGTGTTTCATGTCAGTGGTCTTTGTTTTCTCCAGCTGTCATTGACCAGCTTCCCCTGGCAGCTCATGCAGTGTCTTCCAGCTCTGCACTAACAACCATCTGGGGGGGGGCTGATTACCATTCTGGACCTCGCAGGGTCTCTCGATGCTGATAGATGGCTTTCTGTGGTTTCTTCAGCAACAGGATCCTACCTCAGGCCTGGGGTGGGTATTCAAGAGCTTTGACAGAATCCTGTCTTGTTTTGGGGACCTCATGGGTCATTTTGGTCAACAGCTCAGTGAGGGAAGGAGCCAATGACTGGGACCAGGAGTTGCCAGACTGATCGATTTTTCACAGTCTTAGACTCTCTCCTCTTCTGTTGATGGCCCCTCTTGCCAGACAATGCCCACTATTTGCACAATAGGTTACACTGTGAAGGTGAGGATTTTATGATTTTGAACCAATTTTGGTTTAGCTTCATGTTTAAGTCATCCCCTTCCCCCCTCATCCCTTACCCTTGTTAGTAGTAGAAATATTTCTGAAGCCCCTGTTATCCTTCTTTCAAAGTTTATTTTTGTTTTTGTACATGATATCTAACATGCTTAATTACACTTAGTAGGAAGAAAAGGGATAGTACTTTATAGTGTTATACTGTAGCATCTATAGTACATGAAAGTCTCAAAATAGCTTCATATCCTTGTATATACTGTCTTTGATATGTTGGTTAAATATAACTTTAAATATCATTTACCTAGATAAAAACCAAGAAAAAGCATCTGAAAACAAAGAAGGAGAGGAATGCCACTCTAGCAAGCCACCAAAATGATAAAAAAGAGGTAAATCTTTATTAATGGGATTAAGAAAATTTAAATATTAATACAAGAGAATGGAAAATTATGTTCTGTTTATACTTCTTACACCCTAAATATTCCCTAGGAAAGGTTAATAATTGAAATGGTGCTCATATTACTTGCTAGTAATAAAAACCCAAAAGATCTTTGACTGATGAAAGGGAAATCTTAGTAAGCTGCCATGTTTACATTTTATTTATATGTATATTATTCTGAAAATCTTTGAGGAAGCTTTCAAAATGAGAAAACCTAATGCAAGTAAATGGTGCTGAGAGATCAGCTTCTGTATGACAGCAAGGAGCTCAGAAACCCATCTGCCAACAAAAACCAGTGGATATTATTTAACAAAGAAAGAAAAAACTGCCATTAAAAACCTAAGGTGATACAGGAAATGAAAAAGATCTATTCAAGAAAATCCTCAAATGCATTAAACATAAAAAGCCCGTGGATCCAACTGCCCCTTCTCTGCGTCTCAGTGCAGCAGACAGAAGTGCTGTAGCCCCCAGGGAACTATTGCTGAGGTTAAGTCCAGGTGAGGCTGATGAAAGGGAAAAGAACACTGCTTCTAGCAAGTCCCATTCCTAGGCCTTTGGTTTTGCCTTTGGTGCTAGCTACACCATTCAGAGTACTTGGGCCATGATGACTCTTGCCTTGTCCTGTGAAGTAAGGATTGGGTGCTGAGAGGCAAGTGGGGAAGACCTGAGACTACTCCTGCCTTCTCCTACAACAGTGGTCCAGTCAGAAGAATGCCACTATCTCCAGAGACAGGCTTGGGAGTTCTGTTTTGAAGGAGAACCAGACTAGAAAACAGCTCCCTAAGGTGTTCCCAACAAATTAACTTCATCTTTGACAGAGGATGTAGAAATTTAAGTTCAAGGAAATTCTTAAAAACCAATGCAAGAATGGTAAAAAGCAATTTGGAAGATGATGATAGAGTTACTGGAAATACAGGCTGCTTTGCAGGAGAGAGCTAGGGAGATGGCTGGGGGTGGGGGGAGGGCCCTAGTGGATTCAGAACAAATCTCAAATACAGCCTTTAGAACTATCCTTTCAAGAGACTTAAAAAGAATCCCCTAAGAGCAAGTTATACCCAGGACACTGTTGAGAAACTATAACCATCAGCCAGAAAGTGGTGAAGTTTTCACAGCTGCATGTGATCAGAGACACAGCCTGACAAAGACACTGCCATCTGAGAGTGACTGAGGCCCATATTCAAGGAGTCACCCCTGAAGACAGGCTTTGGCTTAATACCAAAGAGAGGTATATTAGTTACTTTCCCCATTGGGACAAATACCTGACAGATTCCTTAAGGAAGGAAGTTTCTTTTTGGCTCACAGTTTGAAGTAACAGTCCAGCATGGTGGGGAAGGCAGGACAGCAGGAACAGGAGGGTGGCGACTGGTCCCTTCACGTCCACACTCAGGAAGCAGAGAGAGGAATCCTGGTGCTCAGCTGGCTTTCTCCTTTTGATTTAACAAGTCACTGCAGCACATGGGATGGTGTGCCCACTTCACCACAGGTCTTCCTTCCTAGTTACACCATTCTGGAAACGTCCTCATAGACAAACCCAGGTGTGTTCCCATGGGGATTCTAAATCTAGTCAAGTTGATAATGAAGATGACATGATCCTATATATATATCAGACCCAAAGATCAGTACCATCAAACTACTGAATGTGATTAATACCTTCAGTAAAGTGGCAGGATACAAAAAAAAATCAGTAGCTTTCCTGTATGCAAAGGACATGCATACAGAAAAAGCAATAAGTGAAACAGTCCCATTTTCAATAGCCACAAATAAAATCAAATATCTTGGAATAACACTAACCAAGGATGTGAAAGACTTGTATAATGAAAACATAAAAACTCTCAAGAAATTAAGGATGACATGAAAAGATGGAAAGACCTTCCATGCTCCTGGATAGGCAGAATTAATATGGTGAAAATGGCAATACTGCCAAGAGCTGTATACAGATTCAATGCAATACCAATAAAAATACCAGCTTCATTTTTGAAGACATAGAAAAATTAATCTCCAAATTTATTTGGAATGGCAAAAGGCCTCAGATATCCAAAGCCATTCTTAGTAAAAGAAGCACGTCAGGTTAAGGTATCACCATACCCAACCTAAAGATACACTACAAAGCCATAGTAACAAAAACAGCATGGTACTGGCATAAAAATAGACAGAGAGACCAATGGAACAGAATTGAAGACCCTGCCCTAAGCTAGAGCAACTATAGTTACTTCATATTTGACAAAGATGCCAACAATGTTAATTGACATAAAGATAGCATCTTTAACAAATGGTGCTGGGCAAATTGGATAAATACTTGCAAGAAAATGAAACTAGTCCCTCTCCTCTCTCCATGCACAAAAAGCAACTCAAAATGGATCAAAGACCTCAATGTAAGACCTGAAACTAAAACCCTGGAAGAAAAAGTTAGGGGAACTCTCTATGAGATAGGAATGGGGGAAACTTCCTGAATAAGCTTTCGATAGCCCAGGAGGTGCCAAAATCACTTAACCAATAGGATCTCATCAAGCTGAAAAGCTTCTGTATAGACAAGCCCTGGGAGTGGGCACCTTATAGATTGGGGGTTTGTTGAGAAGCATTTTATTCTTAACTTCAAGTATTTCATTTCATTTTATTCTTAGCTTTAAATATATTTCATTGGGTTGGGGGTGGGGGCAGCGAACCCTGGAGCCAAAGCCACAAAGTTGTTTGAAAATTAGATTGGGGGTTAAATTTATAAGCATTATACTCTTAGTTTTAATGATTTTTGTTGGCTGGGGAGGAGGAGTTGGGAGCCCCCCAGAGCTGCAACAGTGAGGAAGTGGTTTGGATTCTTCAAGAAGGAAACACCCTCCACCACTCCTGATGATCCATGGGTGACCCCAAGGGTGTGCCCAAGTACATACCATCTACCAGCCTTGGGAAGTCCAGACCTGGTGTCTGTCTGCCTGTCCATCTGTCTCTCAGTGAGACTTGCAAGGACAACAGAGACCACAAGAACAGATGGTGCATACGATGGCGATACTAGTGGAACAGAAGTGTGATGTGAGTGTGCTTGAACGCAGCAACAGCACACTTCTAATTAAGACCACTCAGTGTAAACAGGAGGAATGCACGAAGATCCTCTAATTAAGACTGCACAGTGTAAATACGAGGAATGCATGAAAATCCTCTAATTAAGACTGCACAGTGTAAACACGAGGAATGCACAAAGATCCTCGTAAGAAATGGTGCTGCCACAAACACATCAGACACCAGAGGCACCAGCTCTCCCCACCGAGGTCCTCGATGAGGACACAGTTAGTGTGTCAATCCTGCAGCAGCACCATGCAGACATTGATGTGGAGAACGAGAAGCAACGGCCTCCACTTTTACTTGCTCTTCAACAAAAACACAAGGAGGTAGGATTCTTAAGAGAGAAAACACAGGACATCCACAGATGTGTGCGGAGGGATGGAGAGGACCAGCCTGGTCCATGTGGTTGGATCTGAACTAGAAAAGGTGGTCCAGACTCCCAGAGAGAGGTATGGATACCAGGACTGAGGATATGTACAGTCGCATGGACATCCATTATGCAACTAAAAAGAAAAGTAAATTCCTTCCAATGCTGATGGCCCAGGTGAGCAGAAGGAAGAACCTCAGTGGACCGTGACAGACAGAAGCCACATGGAAGGAAGGTTCATGTAAGGAAGAGCAAACCCTGCACAGTAGCCAACTAAGCAAACTCCAATCTGGAGCAGCCACAAGCAAGCAATGGAAGACACAAAGAGTAAGAATAACCAAGATGATGAGACATCCACATTCGGAGTAAGACAGGAGAAATATGGAGATCACACTAAGGCTTCTGAGGACTCTTGGCTGGAGCGTAAGCTTCAAAAATTGGCAACTAAGACGTGTGAAACAGGCAAAGTCATCCTGAGAAAGTTGAAAAAGAATGGTATAAGACCCTATACTTGGAAGAAGTGAGAGGAAAAGATACACATAAACAGAGCCTACCTGATGAGGACCTGATGGAGGACAATATCCACCTTCCAAGAGAGAGATAGCAAAATCCCGTGAGTCCAGAGCTTACTCTGCTGAGTGTCCTTGGCTGCAAATCCTGGCAGGTACAGCAGAAAGGAAAACCTGGTGGAAGCTTATGAATTTCTTCAAGAGAATTATCAACCTTCAAGTCCTGCAAGAATAAGAACACTACCTACAACTATCTGAACAACATCAGCTACAAGGAATCTGATACCTCAAGTGACGATGAGTTAGAAATATCAGCATATATCCCACCAACATGCCGTGGTGGTTCCCAGTGACCACAACAATGTGATCCACAGTGCCTGAAGAATCTCCCCACCCCCACTCTGCTGCTCATAAGTAATATAAAACACCTTGCTCTGTTAGAATAAAACAATTACAGGGTGTGGTGGTGCACACCTTTAATCCCGGCACTAGGGAGGCAGAGGTAGGAAGATCAACAGGAGTTCGAAGCCACCCTAAGACTACATAGTGAATTCCAGGTCAGCCTGGGCTAGAGCGAGTCTCTACCTCAAAAAAAAAAAAAATTTTAAACCATTGTGCTTAGAAATTGCAGCAATTTATGTTTCAAATATCACTGCTTAGTGATTGATATTTTCCTATTTGGAAAGGATTTCTCCCTCTCAGAATCAGTTTTGATTTTTACCTTTATTCCAATTTTCATAAGGACAGTGTCAATTTTTGCAGCCAATTACTTCTGTAAAGAAATGTATTTTGAACTTTTAACTCTCTTTTATGGTTCTTTTATGTTCTGTTGCTATGTTCTGTTTTGTTGAGGCAAAGTTACACTCTTACTCACTCTGGTCTCAAATGCTGGGATCAGACATCCTCCTGCCTCAACCTCCTAAGTACCTAGAACTACAAGTGCACATGACTGCACCTGGCATTAATTCTATTTCCTAGTCTACTTTTATGCATTTGTGTGCAGTATATATTGGAAAAGATATTTCATTTCCTTTTTCCTTCAGACCCTTTTGGAAAATTCTTTATAATATTAGAGGTTAAAAAAAGAGCTTGGAAATGCTTAAAAGGTTCTCATGGCCACAGAGATTTGTAGACTACTCAAGATTAGCAGTCACAATTCGAGTGTGTGTCTTTTAATCTAACTAGCTCGTGTTAGTAAATGCTTTCCAAATAGAAAGCAGGGCCATGTGTTCACGCCCAT
This sequence comes from Zapus hudsonius, assembly GCA_004024765.1. Taxonomy (NCBI): domain Eukaryota; kingdom Metazoa; phylum Chordata; class Mammalia; order Rodentia; family Dipodidae; genus Zapus; species Zapus hudsonius. The sequence goes on from PVHP010002705.1 coordinate 13,263, forward strand.
CCTTGTCACACGTGCTTACAAAGCTCAAGAAAACATTTTCACCTTTGCATTCAAGCACAATTCTGAAATCTGTTTGCAGATTTTCATGTAACTTTACCCATTTCCAATACTCCTTTACTCAACATGGGAGGTAAAAGCATAACTTTAAAAAATTATTTTTTTGCAAGAAGAAAAAGATACAGAGGAGAAATAGAGAGAGGGAGAGATATTGGGTATGGGTGTACCAGGGCCTCTAGCCACTGCAAATGGCTAAATGTGGGCACTGGGGAATCGAACCCAGGCTTCCAGACCTTGCAAGCAAGTGCCCTTAACCACTGAGCCATCTCTCCAACCCCAAAAGCATAACTTTTAGTCACTTTCTCAAGACTCATAAATTCTCTGTGAAGAGTAAAATTTTAAAATTCTTAGTGCCAAACAAAAATTCAAAACTTGTTCTGTTCTACATTGATGTAGAAAAAAGTAATATTGTAAAAGATAATGGAGGTTTGGATTTATGAAACATTTCGCCTATTTTAAATCTACAAAAACAAACAAGAAATGTTGAAAACCCATCCTATGATAAATCATGTATGAAACATAACCTCATGCTTATAATACAGTATTCTTTTCTTTCTGATTCTCTGAATCATTAGGTCTATGGTAAAGAACACTTGCTGCCAAGACACAAAGAATCAAATTCTGATGTGAAAGGTAAAGCTGCACCTTGCTGTAAACAATTCATTTACTTGACAAGGATTGTGCGCTGTGAAGCTGAGGTTGCCACTGTCCTGGGTGCAAGGGATACGAAGGAGTAGGCAATACCAATTGTTTCTGGTTGGGGCTCATCATTAAACCAGGGAAGATGCAATGCCCATGTCTGTCCAGGGTTCCCAGGTAGCAGAGTCCAAGGAGTGGTCACTACCTAGGAGAGCAGAGAGGATTGCACATTTGAAGCATGTCTATGAGTTGAAAGGTTGTCCCCAAAGAGAGTGTAAGGATTCTTAATATTTTAAAAGCTAACCAATTTCCTCTTATTTCAGAAAAACCACATATAATTCCAGGAGAGAAATTAAACTGTTCATTTGCTTCTTCTGCAAGCTGTGGTCTGATGTGTATCTTTAAACCGACTGTAGCATATCTGACATAGTTTTTAACTTCTAGAACCTTATCTTTAGTTCCTTTGAGAAAAATCCTGTAACTTAATAATTTATCTAAAATAATTTATTTATAAATATATATGAATTAACTTATTATACTTTATACCACCCCTGCTTCCAAAAAGAATTTGAGGTAACCTAATTATACATATATTCATTTAGATAGTGAAATAGAAAACAGACATAGAAAGATGAAAACTACACCAACAGGAAATTTCTATTTTCTATAATTAAATTTCTACAATTAAAAAGCAACTCACTAGACTGGTAAATTAACTGTTTTTTGATAGTGGTCACTAAGCAATTTAGCCACTTTTATATATATATATATATATATATATATATATATATATAACTTTTGTTAAGAATTTAATGTCAAAATACAACATGTTGTCTCTCCTGTGTGGATCCTAGCTTCTAATTGTTATATATGTGCATTAATGTGGAAGTAAGTGTGTATAGAGGCCAGGAAACTATAAGGGGGAAAGAAGACTTGGAAGGGCTGGTAGAGAAGGTAAGAAGGCACATGTGATAATGAAGTAGAAGGGCATAAGTGGGGAGGGGAAGTAGGGAGAGATGAAGAAGAAGATGGGAGAGGGGACGAGTTCAACCAAATCTAAGTATGGATGAAAATACCTTAAGGGATACCTGCTACTTTAGAAAATGATTTTTTTTCTGTTTTTTTTTTTTTTTGAGGCAGGGTCCCACTCTAGCCCAGTCTGGCCTCAAACTCACATTTATCCACTTACTTTAGCTGGTATTAAAGGCATGAACCATCATGCCAAGCTTATAAACTAAATTAAAACAAAATAAAACCCTATATTATAAAAACCAATTTGAAAAATGTCCAAAATAAGAAATATAAACAAAAGGAAAAATATTTGACCTTTTTCTAAATCTAAGCACATATACTCCATGCTAATTAATCTAATAGTCTTATTTTGCAACCTTTTTTACTTAAGACATAAGTATGTATGTCTGTTTGCATGTATAATCTTCATTTGTTGAGCTAGACCCAGTGTTCAACTCTTGTTTTGTTTTGCTTATAACTAGTTGTCTATATTCTTATGCATCCCTAATAAATTCCTAGAAAAAGGATGAGCTGCTCCAAAAGGTATGAACACTTTAAATGCAAAATAATGATTAAGATTTGAAGATGGCTTATATCCATTTCATTGAGCTAAACTACCATTTACACATTAGTTTTTGGCACTTTTTATTTTGGAAAGAGATGAAAGTTTGAACAGTAGATCAGATCAATAATTGTTTCCAGGCTGCTGTAATCTTTTTCTGTCTTCTCCAGATACAAGGCCAAGTGCACCCGATGATTATGTGGTTGATTATTTCAGACACCTGCCTAGTCAAAGTTTGGGTGAGTAAAACAGTAGCAAAGACACTTGTCATCCGAATAAGAACAATACAATAATACTTACCTGATCAAGGTCAACTTATTTAAAAAACTAGGACAATATCTTAAATTGTTTTCCAACCAGCAATTCATATCCTCTGAAAATTTTGTTTCTCTCTAACTAAAAATGCATAGGGAAAACCAGCTAAAATTTATTATATATAAACTTGTTTTCTTATAATTTTACACAGTCAAAACACAGAATGTTTCATTTTATTGTCTAATATTTCTATTCCCATGTCACCACAACAAGCAAAAAATAATTTGAGGTTGGATGTCTCATGGAAAAAATAAAGATGAGTATTGGTTTGGAACACTTAAAATTGATTTGGCCCACAGTTAAGTCTTGTCTCAGACAAATCCACAGCTGAACCTTTGAACTGCACTTCAGACATACCCACTCCTGGATGCAAGCTTGTCTTCAGACAGTGCCAAAGTGCAGATTCCTAGAACACTGTTAACCTCTGCTCACCTTCTGTGTAACATATCCCCTGCTCCCTGCAAACTACCCAGCAAGTACCAGCACCAGAATCATTCAATAACCCTAACAAGTCATTTCAAACTTCTCCTGCAGTTTAAACTCTAGATACAGCCACTATCCTTTAAAACCCCAGAGCAATTATTCTGTGTACCTGAAGTATATTCCAGGTGGCCATCCTCACTGTGACCTGAATAAACCCTCTCTGTTCTCTCATCTGGTCCAACTCCACTTGCCTGTTAGGTTGACTCAGGCATCATAAAGGAAAGGAAATAGAAGTATATAAGGGAAGTCTCATGAATCAAGGATGTGACCAGCCAGAACTAAACCAATTCAAACTATGTTCACATCCCTCCAAAAGAACAATGCTATCAAAAATAGCTGGTGAATTCACTTGGGTACTGCATGAGGAATAAATTTGTCTCTTCTAATGTAGAGCTTGTTTGGGTTTTTGCTTGACTAATTAGTTTTTGTTTGTTTTAGTCTTTGTTTGTTAGTTGAAACAGGATCCCCTATGTAACTGAGGTTGGAGTTGAATTTTCAATTCTCTTGCTAAGCCTCTCCAGGCCGGCACTGGAAGAGTGCACCACCATGGCTGACTGAGCTCATTATGACAGCTCTTACCAGAACCAACTTTTCAACAATAGTCAGTGATACACTGGATCATACATAGCAGCAGCAACAAAAAGCCTTCCCTCTCACAGTTACATACTTTTATTTGAAAAAATGGAATTTTAAACAATCTAAATTTCTAGGAAGATTGCAATGAAACCAAAGAAAACAGGATAACAAACATGGCTAATATTTTTCCCAAATATAAACTAAATTCTGCTCATCATTCTACATACTTGACAGGTTTGGCAATTTGGCAAGCTTCAACCAATCCATGAGCTTCTCACCAAAGAAAATGAAACACTTCTATTTCTAAATCTCTTCCACCCTTGTAACATGAAGGGGTGTGACTTCTTAACCTGTGACATTGAGTTTTTCCTTTAAAAAAGTTTTTCATCACATTTTAGTTTCCTCAAAACATGCAGAAGTTCTTGATGAAGTTTTTTTGACATTATGAAAATGGAAGAAGGTAGCCTTCTTAGACATTATTGGAAAAGAAAACAGAAAATATCCCATTTTGCTATGGAACTGAAATCAACATGTCATTGCTAAGTTTTGTTCAATATAGGCAATACTTGTTAAGCTCAATTATATGTACATTTAACTTCTTATACTTTTTTTTCTCTTTGGTTTTTCAAGGTAAGGTCTCACTCTAGCTCATGCTGACCTGGAATTCACTATGTAGTCTCAGGTGGCCTTGAACTCACAGTGATTCTCCCACCTCTGCCTCCTGAGTGCTGGGATTGAAGTTGTGTGTTGTGACCACATCCAGCTTTTTATACCGTTTTTCACTTATTAAGTAGAAACTTAGTATGAACAAGTCATGTGTTGGTACCACTGTTTCCCTCCTTCCTGCTCCCCTTTCATTGAGGGTACTCCTTGGTGAGATTCCTGGTATGCCCCAGGGGGTTGTGCTATGAGTTTAGCTAGCATTAGTCAGTCATTGTGGTGGGGACAATGCCTCTGGATATTCCCACTCTCCTTGGCTCTTACAATCTTTCTGCCCCCTTTTCAGCAAAATTCCCTGAACCTTGGTGGGTGTGTTTTAAGTCTACTCTAGTGTTGAGCTCTTAACAGCTTCTGGAATTTGTTTTGGAACATTTTTAGTATCCTCAGTGTCTATCTTGATCACCCTGGTGCAGGTTGTCAGGCTTGCAGTGGAAGCAGCACTCTTGCTCATCTCGCCAATTCCTCTGTGGTTTCACCTGGGCCCTAGCTAATGTGTTAAAGGTGGTTTAACTCCTGCCAGGGAGTCAGCTATCATTTCTGGTCTTATTGGTTGAATTAGGTTGTCCTCAGTTCTCTCTGCCTTCTGAAAGATGAAAACAGATTTTCCAGCAGAGAGTGAGATCAGCATAGGTTGAATGGGATAAGCATTGTTAATGCAGAGAGATTATGATAGGTGTAGCCTCTCTTTAGACCCCAGGTTAAAGGAAGCTTGTCCTTGGAATCCAGATTCTTAGTCCCCGTAGGAATTTGGTTTGGATCCCAGCTCCTGCTGTAGGTTCCTTGCCACAGAGTAGATCTCTTAGCAAATCAGAGAGCCCTTGGTTACGCACCTAGGGTGGGTGCCAGTATTGCACAGGTGTGTACATCTTTTCATGCTGGTTGCTTTTTTATACTTTTTATTAAGAACTTAAATACATGAACATACTGTTAATTGGATTCCCCTCCCATTACCCTCTTTCCTTCACCCTCCCCCACATCCATTCCTCTGAGGACCCTCCTCTTTCAAGTAATCCTTCCTCTGTTTTGATGTCTCATTCCTTCTTGTCCTCCTTGTCAAAATCTTGATAGGCTCAGAATAGTGGCAATCTTGTGGGTTGCCAACAACCACTGTGAGGTCATGAAGTCAAGAGGCCAGTGCCTCAAAGTGGCTCTTACATTCTCTCTGGCCCCTCTTCTGCAGTGTTCCCTGAGCCTTGGAGGACATGATGGGAGATGACTCATTTGTTATTGAGCTCTAGACAGCCTCTTACTGTGATGAGAAGAGAAAGCCCAGCCAAGTATTCAGCATGGGACGAGTCAGCTGTCACACCTACCAGTGCTCAGAGGAAATAGAATGAGTGCTGCTCTCCCTGTAAGCCAGAGAAACTTCTCGATGGCGATGGTAGTATTACTAAGGAAGCTCCAGCAAACACAAGCACATTCACTTTAAAAGAATATATACGCATACATATCACTATGGCTTATAAAACTTAAATACACCCACCATGACTCAGGGAATTGAGCGGAAGAGGGGGCAG